>JAQGAZ010000347.1:0-68870 GCA_034692225.1 Polydesmus complanatus | reverse complement strand
GAGTTTCTATCAAATGGGAAGGCTAAAATAAGGGAATTTCAAAAATTCAACTGCTCATAACTCGCGAACCAGTGGTCTGATATGGTTCAAATTTTTTATGGATATGTAAAATGACGCCCTCTACACGATAACACAACCCACGAGTCTCTATCTGTCTTAGTTTTTGAGTTATTCAAGCGAGAAGTTTCAAAAAAGCCCCTGGACAGAGTGAAAGTTCAGCTCCCAAACGATAGAACCTAAATAACTTTTGAAATCGTTGAGATATCGATTAACGGACAACGACATCGTGTTCCTGAGCTCATTTTACATCTTAAAAATTGGTTTTAAAAAAAACTTTAACACACTTGCTTTTTGAGCTCCATTTCTGAGTTTGTATTAAATGGGAAGGCTAAAATAAGGGAATTTCAAGGACCATGTGCTGAAATCTTTCAAACATACTTTGTTGTTTTGCTGAATATCATTTTGAATTTGTATGTTTATGATAATTTAATTTTTTTTTTGTAAATTTATCGCCAATGTTGATTTGGGAACGCAATTGACCTATTGTCTGTAAGGCCGTAGCGTGGGGTGATACAAATCCCATCAGGCGCCCCCACTTGGGGCGCCAAAATTGAGCCAAATATTGTTAAAAATCTTTTTATTTTGTCCAAAACTTATTATTTTTTTCCTTGCAAGCTCGGCGCTCAATTATTACTTACATTGGAGGAGAGGGGCCCCATTTTGAAGACTTGCACCATACAGTATATTACCACCCCTAAATTAGCTTAGGTATCATACTAATTGTGGCAGTTGATTTTGCTTTGCCAAATATGACTAATGACATTTTTTAAAAAAGTTACAGACACCGGAAGGGGGGGGGGGGACACTAACTTTGTAAAAATAATTATTATTAAAACAAATTTAAGTTCCTAATGACATTTAATTACATTTTAAATGTTCATCATAAAATCAATAATTAAAATAACAAAGTTAATTTCATTTTGCCTGGAAAATATAAACATATAAAAGAATGAAAAACTGGTATTTTTCTTTATTTTATGTATAATAATAATTATTAATAAATTCACTTTCTTAAAACGCTCACGACCTTGAATCGAAGGTCGAACGCGAAAAAAGCGTTTCCTCGCGCCAAGGTCGAAAGCGATGTTACATGGCCCTCGTGGGCCGCTGTACTTGGGGCATAAAAAATTGGTACATGTATTCCGAATTCGTCATTTGGCTGCGCATTGGCATACGCACGATAGGCAATGAACTAGGTGTGCTCACGCGCATGCAAAGGTGACGTCACCTTTGAAGCACTTCGAAACTTATGGAAGCCGCATTGTACCGCTTTTTTCACTTTAAAAAAAATTGTCGTAAATAAAAATATTACTGTAAAATAAAAAAGTTTTCCATCAATCGATTAAAAAATCAAAAAGTTTTTAAGCATTCCTAAGCACACTGAATGTTTAATTTTTGGATTTAAGAATACTGCAACGCAGCGGCTCATTGCGGTTTCTGTAGCTTTCCCCTTTCGGATAGGTGATTTAAAGACGAGTTGTATGTAATTTAAATAGAACGCCTATGAATAAATTGTGCAATAAATGTCCAATAAAGGGATTACAACACATTAATTAATTGATATTGATAGAATTTACAATGGCGCGTGCATTGCGTGGTGGAAACTCGACTTCTGCTTCGAGGGTGACGTCATGAGCAACAACCGACCAAAACTCGTCGTCGAGTTGAGCACCCCATATTTCCTTACACCATGCGATACGCCACTGTTGCACCAATAAATAGCAGACAGCAGGTTTTACGTCAAGACTTCATTGCCACATTCGAATTTTTCTATCATCTGTTGTTGCTTTTGTTAGTTGATAACGCAAAATGCCTCATAATGAGTTCGTTAAATTTATATTGATTTATTGTTAGTTTTAATCGGAACCCAAATTCGTTAATTATTGATAGTTTTTTTTTATTAATTATTGCAATTAATGATTACAACAACAGTTAGCAACATTTTGAAGGTGAGCACATTAATTTACTGGTTTTAAAAAGACTATTTACATGCAACAAATCGCTGAATTTTTTTAATTGTTAAGCTTAGTATAAGTATATATTCGGATTAGATTAATATTTTAAATTCATTCATAACAGTTAGTTCAGGTTCACGCTTATGAGAATGATAATCGTGGAATTTGTTTACATTCGAAATGAAGAAGCCAATTTGAGTTTGTTAATAAGTGCATCGTCATTATACGAGACTAAAATTGTCAATATTTATTATTACAGTATAATAATTTTTTGTCTGATCATTATTTTTATAACCCAACTTAGTCATTGTTGAATTTTTTTTAATTATTGAATAGTTGCGTATTTCTTTCTAGTGATTCGTTGTAAATGCATGCAGCCTAATTTTGCACGTTTTATTTTTTGGGGCTTACTATTTAACTTTTAAAATGTTTTGCAAAACGATGACTCTAATATTAAAATTAGTTATTGATCATTTATTTTATATTTAATTGATTAATTTTTGTGTTTTGTTTTAGATCATTTTTTAAAATCGATAAAATTATATTATTGCACGTGAGAAGTCTTTATGAAAATTTATATCCAAAGTCCTATTATTAATAATAATGGAACTTAATCGTGAAGAAATTTTAGCCGACTTTCAGGTAAATAGGAATCGGAGATTTACATCATAATCAAATTGTTATACAAAATTTAAATTTTATAAATACTACCGTAGGCTTGCACTGGAATTGAAGATGTGGGAGTGAGCATTCTACATCTGGAAGAGACCAATTGGAACCTGATCGTAAATAAATAATACATTTTGAATATTGTAAGATTTGTTAATACTTATTTCTTTTTTTTTTTTTTTTAAAAAAAACCGTGTCGTAGGAAGCTGTTAATCGAGCTCTCCCACAAGAAATTCAAAACGTTGCGGTTGAACATGTACAGTATCCAACATCTTCAGTAACTGCTGAAAGGTTCGAAAGCTCCGATGCACGTTTAACTGGGGCGCCTTTCCCACTTCCGAAATCGGTCGCTTCTCAGGCCCTGTCGATCACTCCTTTTGACGACGCCTTAAGAATGCCATCGTCGTCTTATTCTAGGTCTCGAACAATTCATTTCAATATTAAATATGGCGAACGAACTATTCCAATCGATGTGTGTGAGAGCGAGACTGTCGGTACGTAGTTATCTTTACAAATGCGTTCGTTTTATTCAAATTATTAACTACAATATTTATGCAATAAAATAGGTGCTGTAAAAAGGAGTCTGCATCTTGAATTAGGAATTCCTCCTTGTCGTCTAGAATTGATTGGATGGAGTCAAGACGTTATTAGTGATTCGGTAAATACCCAGTCATTTAAAGTTTTTTTTTTTTTTTTTATTTAATTGGTTTATTTTGCGTTTAGATTATGTTACGGTCTTTAAATCTACCACAAGACAATAACTTGATGTTAATTACTTCAAATGGAAAATATTTCAGTGAAACGACTGCGAATGATCTAGGGTATGTTTGTAATTCTTTAAATTGAAACTTAATTTTAATTTTAATATTTTAGATCTCAAAGTGATGAATCGAAAATAAGTTATAGATTATCAATTAAAGATATAAGTAATAATCGTGATTACGGTCTTAATTTTTTGGGAAATAAAACTATTATTGGGGTATGTTTAAACGTTTAAATTTAATGTTACGGAAATTATTAAAAGTTGTTGCAAAATTTGGCAGGTTAAACAAGATGTATATACTCTTACCAACATTGCCGTTAGACATCAAATCTGGGTTGGTTGGCCAGAAAATGCCCAAAGTGATCAGGTATATACAGTAAATGTTTATTTTTTAAATTTATAATTATGGCTAATCTTTTTGATGATTACTATTTGAAAGGCCACATTAGCTTGTTGTGGTTTAAATATTCCAGTTCATCATCTTACAGTTCAACGAAGAGAAGTTGCAGAAAATAAAAAAGTAAACTTAAATTACGGTATTATTAATAAAAAAGAAAAAAAATTATCATTTTTAAGGGAAATGTGGAAATTTTGGGCGATAGTAGTGGTGAGGAATTTGAAGATGCTAGCGAATCGTTAGGTTTAGAGGACGATATGTTTATTAATGAATATCCAACAAAAAGGCTTCAGCCATTAAGTAGCTCATTAATTTATTTTCTAATAAAACCTTTATGAAAACAAATTTTTTTTATTGCGTAAAGTGCCAGAAAATTTAAGTGATGTTGATGCTGTTTCGCATTTTATTTCTGAATTTAATTCAAGGCAAGTTGCTTAATTAAGAATATATTATTCCATAATAATAATAATAATCTTTTTTTTTTAAAAAAAAAAAAAAAAAATTAGGTATGGAGATAATCATGCAATGTTTTATTCGGGAACTTTGGATGAGGCCATGAAGGAGGCGTTTATCAAACCTGCTAAAGAAGTACTTACTGTTTTAACTTGAACAATTTTATTTATTGAAATAATTAATTCTTTATTATTATTATTATTTTTTTTTTAGCGAAAACTATTTGCAATTTATCTTCACCATGATCATAGCGTGTTGTCTAACGTGTTTTGCACTCAGTTATTAAGTGCTGAAACGGTGTCGTCTTGTTTAGCAGCCAACTTTATTTCTTGGGGTTGGGACCTGACTTTTGAATCTAATCGACTTCGATTGTTATCGCAAATTCAACAGCATTTTGGTAGCTTAACTGCTACTACGATACGTAACTTTAACGTTGATCAACTACCAATATTGTTAATTATTATGAAAATCAGATCAACTACAGAAGTTTTTAGCGTTATATATGGCGAGTTTGAAATACAATCTTTTAAATTCATCGTCTAACTTAATTTTATTTTAGGTAGTATCAGCTTAGATGATTTACTTACTAGACTCATTCAAGCGATTGAGGTATTCTCAGGACAACAGGAATTGGAAATTGTTGAAGAAGTAAATTTATCCTTAAAAAAATTAGCCTAAGTTGTTTATCTTTAAATATGGATTTTTTTAGGATGAACGAGAAGCGAGAGAAAAAGTTAAAAGAGAACAAGATGAAGCCTATCATGCGTCGTTAATGGCAGATAAAGCAAAAGTTGGACAATTTTTTTAAAATTATACCGGGTAATTCTAGAAATTCATATATTTTTAAATATTCAGGAAGAAGCAAAACGTTTGGAAAAAGAAGTAAGGGAAAGAGATGAACAAGAAAAAGTTCGCGAAGCTGCAGCTAAAATGGTATTTATAACTCTTTTTTTTTTTTTTCTTTCTTAATAATTTTATTTCAAAATAACTTAATTTTAACAGGCAGAACGAAAATCTCTAGAACAAACATTACCTGATGAACCTTCAGAAACCGTTGATTCGAATTTTGTAAGCAATATCAAGTTTAGGTTCCCAAACGGCGAAACTATTTCCAGACGATTTCTGGCTACTACTCAATTTCAAGTTTTATTAGATTTTTTAACAGTTAAAGGTTATCCGTCTAAGGATTATAAAGTTCTTAGTTCTTGGCCCAGAAAAGACGTAATAATATGAGCTTATTATATTTAATGTTTATTTTTTGAGAAGTCTAGCTAATTTAATTTTTGGAATTTACAGTTAACGAGCGTTGATCGATCATCGAGTCTTAAACAGATGAAATTATGGCCTCAAGAAACAGTGACGTTAGAAGAACGGTAAACGTTTTTTGTTTGTTTATATTTCCTAAATTTGACAACTATCAACGCTTTAAGCTTTGACTGTCGTCACTTAATTGTGCATGTGGATTTTATTAATTTATAAATAAAACAATAGCTATCGAAATAAACTCTTTTTTGCGGTAAGAGATAATTATTTTATTTAAATATTAGCCATTATTTAAACATTTAATTTGTATGAAAAGAATGTCGCGAAAACAATTTAAATGATTGGATCGTTTAAATTGGTAATAAAAACTGCTAAGTTTAAACTGAGTCAGTACTGTTTATGATTTTATTTTTCTCATTCACGTAAAATAATTGTAACGGCGAATACAGATTATATTTCGAAATCGAGTAACGTCAAATTAATATTTTTATTTAATTTAATGAAACGTAAATATTATGTTACTGTCACAAATGTTTAATGTTAATGTATCGATATCTCTTTGGATTTATAATTATTATTTACTTATTATAATTAATTAATATAGTAATTTCATAGTTACTGGTAATTTCACATGAGATAAAAATTCTAATTATTATTTTAAAAATAATTAACGGAAATGAGTTGATCACAGCTGATCATTGAAATTACGGTAGTACCGCTGTATTATATAACGAGAGAGATAATATCATCCAATCCCATTGAACGGAGAGGAAGACCCGTGGTGAAAGACCTGATGTTTAGCGTTCCCAAGCAGCACTATCTCTGAATTGTATTTTAGAAAGCCACGTGAGCAACCTTTTAATTAAAATTTATTTAATCAATTAAAGTTAAATATTAATATAGAAAGTGGTAATGTGTTTATTGGTATACATTTAATTTTATTATTGTAAACCGCAGTTTCTTCCAGTCGTTTTCGAGATCAACTCAGCGGCAAATTTGTGTTTCTTGCAAATCTTTCAAGAAAAGAATGTCAACGGCAAAAGTATAAAACTTCAATTTTTTTATTTACAAAATAAAACTACGGTATTAATACGAAATTTATTAATTCCTTTAAGAATTTTCCTCCACTAAAAAATGATTTGATCTTGAAAGCTGCAAAAGGATTGCCAACTGAAAGAGTTCCTGTATGGATAATGCGACAAGCTGGACGATATCTTCCAGGTAAATTGAGTATATTAATAACAATTTATAACTTTAAACATTTCTTTATATTAATAATAATTCACAGAGTATCGAGCAATTAGTGAAAAGACTGATTTTTTTGAAATATGTAGAACACCCAAATTAACTTGCGAAGTTACACTGCAGGTAAAAAAATTATTTTTTAAAAAAATATTATATATTTTTTCTTAGCTGCCTTATTACAGGAAATTAGGATGTTATTAATTATTGTATAAAACAATTATAGCCAATAAGAAGATTTGATTTCGATGCAGCCATTATTTTTTCGGATATTTTAGTTATTCCGCAAGCGATGGGAATGAATGTTCTTATGAGAAAAGGATTAGTAAGTTTCAAAACATTATTAATACAAGCACTATTGCTTTATAAATATCTTTATCGTTATATAGGGTCCGTATTTTACGGAACCACTACTAAATCCGGAAGAAATTTCACGGGTCTCGGAACCTGTAAACGTTTATGAGAAGTTGAGTTATGTCTATGAAGGGATAACGATGACGAGACATGCGTTGGAAGGCAAAGTTCCTTTAATTGGATTTACTGGAGCTCCCGTACGTTTTAATTTAAAAACCAACAATTAAATCGTTGTCTGAAAACGATGTCAATATATTTTTAGGCAACTTTACTAGATTATATGATTGAAGGAATGGGATCGCGAACGTTATCCAAAAGTAAATCTTGGTTTTATCGTTACCCGGAAGCTACTCATCGCTTGTTAAATCTTATTACCGAAGTTGTAATCAATCATTTAGTTGCTCAAGTAGAAGCTGGAGCTCAAGTAATATTAAATCTTATCCTTTATTAATTTGATTAATTGAATGATTTTTTTTTTAATTTATACATTTATTAGCTTCTTCAAGTATTTGAATCTCATGCGGAACATTATGGTCCTGAAATTTTTGAAGCTTTTCATCTTAAATACATTAGAAAAATTAGTGAAAAGGTGAAACAAATTTTAAAGGAAAAAGGATTTGATGATATTCCAATGACGATCTTTGCTAAAGGAGGCCACTATGCATTGAAACAATTATCTGAAAGTGGATATGATGTGGTGGGGTTAGATTGGAGTATTGACCCAATACTAGCGAGGTACAGTATTATTACTGTATTATGCATTACATCAAGGTTATGAACATTGATACTTTTTTTTAATTATAATTTGTGTAATCAATATTAGCAATTATTATTGCAGTTATCATTAAAGGACTATACCGGGTAATTAATTAATTAACAGTTAAACATAAAATGGATAACTCGCACGTTTTTTAAAAAAATTAATAATGATCAATTTTTATGACCGCTTTCATTTTAATAGATAATTATTATTAATATTATTATAATGGTGTCTAATAATATCATGACATTCTTTTTAGGGAGGTCGTTGGTGATAAAGTAACTCTTCAAGGAAATTTGGATCCATGTGCTCTCTATTCACCAAAGGTAATTAAAATTTGATTTACTATTAAATGGAACGATGGATGTACTCGTAAATTGACAGCCGAGAATGGCTTTCGTAATTATTGTTTTGCTTCAGTTATTTTATCTAAAAATATAGCGATATCTCGGGAAGAATTATTACGAATTATTAACTGATCGTGTTTAATTACAATTTTAGTTACAAATTTTTAAAACGTCAAGTATTATTTTTATTGGAGTTTTTTTTTTAGCAAGCGTTTTTATTTTTTTCCTCGTGAGCATTAAATTTATAGTACACGTTTTAACGTCTTTCTCCATTACAGGGATCTTTGTTGTTATATGACCCCTACTATTGAGTTAGCATTAATAGGGGTATACACATCATGTACTGTAGATCGCGTATTTTTTATTTATTTATTTACTGTACAGTATATCAATTAAAATACAATATAATAGTGGAGGGCATATTACATGTAGCAGGAAAGTCGCAATTCAGTATCTTAATTGTTAAGGTTTTGGGATTTTTCCTGTTAATTATCCTCTAATTATTATTAGAGGAACAAGAGAGGGAAGCCTCATCAAAAGACAATATTGCATATCGCAAATTACGGTCCTGTATGTGCAACATTAGTGAAAATTAACATAAAGTGTAATGTAGCCTACGTATCTGCAATACAAAAGAACAAATAGTTGGTTAAAATTCTTACGTTGTTAAGCATAAAAGAGTTAATTATACAAATTATTGCGATATACAGTAGTATAAAATAATTAAAATTAATTTTTTTATTCTCAAAAATGAAACATTCAAACACAAATGAGTTTTAACAACGTTACATAACATGGAATACTTTTGTAGGCTTTGCATTGACCATTGTACTGTAGCTTAATTAAAGTTATTATTTTTTTTTTAAAAAAAAAAAAACTTTAATTTTTACTTGTCAATTATTTTAATAATCGAAGGCTGGGTCCCGGTGTTTTCCAACTCGAATTACATGATTATGCAGCAGTTCTACTGTAGTTTTAAATTTTGTTTAGACGCCAAACAAAATTAGGTAAAATCAATTATTATTCCTTGATAGAAAGGGGACTTGACCTTTATCAATTAGATCTCTCCTCAGCCCACTGATCTCACGAACATTTAAATAAGGTTAAATGATTAAATTATTTTATTAAAAAAATGTAAAGGATAAAAAGTGGTTTTATTTAACATTGCAATTTAATACTTTATTTAATTAGTGTAAACGGTACTTTAAAATTTTTTATAGTCGTCGTGCAATGTACTGGTATTTGTCCTGAGGGCGAAAATAAAAATGGACAATATTATAGAGTTTTCGAACGTACATGTAGCAAATAAAATGCATACATGTATATGTATGGTCATGATTTATCTTTCGTTAAATGACCATGTTTAAATGTTTGTCATTTGATTATTTGAATATTGTTTAACATATATTATAAATTGTAATTTTAAGGAGGATCTTGCTCGTCTCGCGGAAAACATGGTTAAAAAGTTTGGAAAAACTGGTTACATCGCTAACCTTGGTCATGGCATTTATCCAGACATGAATCCGGAAAATGTAGAAGTATTTGTTACGGCCATCCATAATGCAGCTTAATCTTACTCAACTATAAAGTAAGAACATTCCTTTACCTTTTTTTCTTTCTTTTGAAACGGGATAAACATGTGTTTATTTATTATCCGAATGAAATTTACAAATTTGTTTACATGCCAAATTAATTACTGTATTTATTGGTTTGTAATTTTTTAATTACATTCTGTATTGACAGTACTTTAGTACTGGATACAGGTAGGCTACTGCGCACTGTCACCACAGCATGCCATTTTTAAAAATTAAGGTGTTGTTGTTGGTATTTTTAATAGCAAAACACTAAAGGCGATGATACATGCCATGTCGCCTTAATTAAAAACATAACGATAATAAGAATAATGTCATTCGTCCACTTTGGTTGCGGTCGATAGTATTTATTTGCAATTTTCATTAGCTTAACGGAAAGCTTTACGACTACTGTACTGCAATATTTAAATTTCAAAAGATGTAGACTGCGCTTAACCTCAATTGACCTAAACAGGACCTTAACGCATTATACGTAAGGTTAACCTTCTACCCAAACACAAAAAAGGGTCACATAAGGTCGCTGTGAAAGAGGAAACGCATAACTCTCCCTGCACCTATATTGGCCATCCAATTACCACAACAACTCAGTTTTAGTTCATCAGTTAAACATGTTAACCCATTTTAACTTTTTTTAAAAAAAAAAAAAAAAAGAAAGAAAGCTCATATATTAGGATATAATTTTGTCTCTTTTATAAAATAGAGGTAGCCGTTGTTATATATTTTTAAAATTTTATTAAGTTATTGAAAAATTGATTTTCGATGTTCTTATACTTTTGTTATCTTTTGAATATCTTTTAATATGATGTTCTCCGAATTTTTTTTTTTATTAATAAGGAATGGTCAATCAATGATGATTTCCTATTGGTTAACCGTTAATGGGTTATATAAATGGTAAAACGTTTCATTGATATTTGTCTACTTTACTGTTAAATACATTAGAAAAGTGTGATAAAAGTACATGCATGTATCGCAAGGGTGTCATAAATCAATGTGTAAGTTAACTGTTAAAACGCATGCAATTTAATTACACCTGTATTGCGCTTAATGATGCTTCTACATGTGGCCTTGCATTTTTTTTTTTTTTTAATTATTGTGCCTTTGCTCAATTAAGTAACAAATTTACGCGAAAATAAATTATTGTTTACCCGGAAGAAGTAACTTTTTTTTTTTTATTTTTTTCGGATTAAGAATAATAATTACTATTACAGTACTAGTACTGTAGTAGGGGTGAAGAAAAAAAAAAGGTGGCGCTTATGAACAATACGTGGGAACTAAGTTAAAGGAGGTACCGGTCCGAAGGGGAGACGTTTGACCCCAAGCTACCAATCGTGATAAAGTTAGAAACGGTGTGGTCAAGTTTCGGAAAAAGGTTTTGTTTTTGAAAATCATTTTTGTTATGGCATGACTAGGTTATAGGGAACGCGCTTGTCAATCTTCTTTGTATTATTCAATGGAATATAAAATCAAATTTGTTGGTAAGTTGAAAACTTTTAATTGTTATATTTTTTTTTTTATGTTAATAATATTTAAATTAGTTTTAATCGGTCAAACATTAATGACTTGTATTGAAATATTTTGATTCATTTACTTAACACATAAGAGTAATTATTATATTAATTAATACCGGTACTTCTATATAGATATTTTTAAAATAAAAACATTTCATTTTCATTTAAGCTTAGTTTTGTATTTTTGTAACTTGGCGGTGATTTACAACTTGGAGTCCAAAGTCAACGACAACTTATGCAAAATAAAAACTAAAATCGATTAAAACTATTTTAATAAATTAATATGACTATTTGTTTGCTTAAAAAAAAATCAAATTTACATACTGTATCAAAACTTATTATATTATTTCTAGGATTTTTATGTTTATTGATTGATAAATTTACATAACCGAAAATGATTGTTGGAAATAGACGTCTACGATTTTTAATTGGGGTTTTTATCGTTATTTATTGCTTGGTCGTCTTCAGTTTACATCTGTACAATAGTCAAACCGTTTTAGCAAGAAATGCCGTTCTTACCTCAACTACAAACAAATTAAATAATATAGTTCCACTTCCATCACCGCTTTTTATAACTCAAGCAATAGCAGTTAATAATAGTGAATCGTTACAAGGAGATAAAAATGATCTGCTTGGTGTGGACGATATTTTAGACAAGTTAGGGAAATATTTGAAAAACAGTTTAACCTCGAAAATATCAGCTTTAAGAGGTCCTCGATTGGATAAGTTATGGGACGTTTGGAACATAACGTATTCTATAGATCCTCGAAACATTTGCGAGAGCGAGGAATTTATTTCAGTTATGGTTATGGTGTTTTCCTCTCCCGGGAATTTTGAAGCGAGAAATAACATTCGGTCGTCTTGGGGTGGAAATGTTACTGCTCAAAATCAAATGCGGTTGACATTTTTCGTCGGACGTTCGAGAAATAACGAAATAAACGAAAAAATTTACCAAGAATCGCTGGCTAATAACGATATCGTGCAAGCTTCGTTCGACGATTATTATAAAAATTTATCCATCAAGAGCGTCCTTTTATTACGTTGGGTGTCCTCTCGATGCGAGAAATCAAAATTCGTTTTCAAAGTGGACGATGACGTTTTTATAAATCCGTCCAATCTCGACAGATTCGTCGAAAACCATAAAAATCGAACTGTTTCTATTTTCGGACGTAGCGCCCATCATTGGCATCCGGTCCGCACGAATGCTTCGCATTATTTCGTAGATGAGAACCTGTGGACATCTTCGATTTACCCGGATTTCGTCACCGGACCCGCCTACCTTATAACTATGGATGCCGTTCCGAAATTGTTAAAACAAGTCTCGAAAGTGCCGTTTTTCTTTTTGGAAGATGTTTATATTACTGGAATTTTAGCGGCAAAAGCGGAAATTCCTCGAATAAATTCCAACAAATTTCGAAACGTTCATATTCCGGTTAATCCGTGCGTTTATCGCGATGTTATCAGTGTTCATCTCCTCGATCCGAAATCCATGGTAACAGCTTGGAAGTTGTTACATCAATACGACTTGGTGAACGATAAATGTTTCACCGAAAAATGTTCTATAAAGATTTTTGGACTTTGTATAAAGAAAGGAAAAGTTCCGGTTGACTTTATGAAAACTATTAATGGCACAACAAGCGACTCGTAACTTTTAATTGATTTCTAATGTTTTGCATGTACAGTATTTATTTTAATAAGTGTAATTTTAACTTTTTTGCCATTTTTTAAAATTTTTTTTTCTTACGGTATATTAAAAAAAATAGGCTTAATCTTCAATTTATTATACGGAGTAATACATTGCATTATGTTGCATTTTTTTTGAAAGATAAAAAATGTAAAGATGGAAATTTATCAAGAACAAGAATATACTGTTACAGTAGGCCTACTATGTTCAATCATATTATTAAGCTACAATTACGTTCAAATTTTATTTTGTATTTGTAAGGTAAATTGTTCATCACAATCAATAGAATGTATTTAAAGTGAGCAAATTATCTTTTTTGTTTAAAAAAAAAAAATTATTGATGTCCTGCATTAATATTTGTCGATAATAAAATATGTGAACTTAAAATATTTTAAAATGCTACTAATGACTGGTCATCAATGACGTGCATTTTTAAATTAATTAAAATCTGACCTAAACCGACGGAATTATAAGCTTAAATATTATATTATAGTGCATAATAATTATTATACAGTAAGTTTTTTTGTTATTCAAATCCCAGATGAATAATAAAGTTGAATTGTGAGAAATCAAAAATGTTATAAATTCTCCAAATTCTTCAACCGTGCATTATTCTATTTATAATTTAAAAGAAGTTCTTTTATGGAAAAAAAAGTACTGGACCAACCTTGTTACCTTTCCAGCTATTAGCATGGGCTGGGTAAATTATCATAATAAAAGATGAAGTTGATGTCAATAACCAAAACGATCAAAGATTTTTTTTTTAAACTCGCATGTAATTTTTTGTCGAATAACACTCCCTCTTAACATAATTTTGGCGGGAAGCAAGTTTGAGCTATAATTTTGTATTTTTATAATGAAAGAGTCGTTGGAAGGACGAAAGAGCCTGAAGGAATATGAATGAAGAGGGGAAGGCGAAACGAAAGAGGGTCGTGCGAATACCAGCACGTGCCTTCAGTCTAGCAGATGGTTTTGTTTGAAGTTTGATAAGAGGGGGGCATATTAGAGGGAGTATTGCAATCCATTGAAAAATATTAGTATTATTACAAAAGAAGGGAAAGTCCAGGTGCATTTGTCCCACACACTTTCTAACCAACACAAACTTCATTTGAATTTGCAACGGCAACGCTGACGGTTGCTCCGCTAAATAAAAAATAAAATTATCTCCTGGAAGCGTTAAAAACTTCAATAAATATGTCGAATCCCAATCATTTTAACGTGAATAATATTTCGGAGGTTAAGCATTTTCAAGAAGTTAATCGGGAGTTTATTAACCGGATGGTTAATTATCGGGATGTAATGCCTCTGACACGACTGACTCAAGTTCAACCAAAAACAAAGAGGAAAAATACGAAAAACAATAGGCCGTTTCAAAATCGAGCGACTCCCGAAAGTAATAAAGAAAATTTTCTGGGATCGAATTTTTCGTCATCTTCGTCGAAAGAAAGTGGAAACGCCATCAAAATCAACGGACTGAGAAACCGAGTGTCAAACAGACCTCACCAAGTAAACAGTATGTTGCATAATTTTACTTTTATTTAAAAAATTACGATTATAATAATATAGATTATTTAATAATTATCTAAACGAGCATGCATGCGCGTTTTAATTTACTTGTACAAATTGAATATGCGACAAATATTGAAATTGATCGAAATACAAAAAAAATTCGAAAAAAGACTATTTAAATATTTATTATGAAATATTTGATATTTCATTTTGTGTAATTGAAAGTTAAAATTTCGTACGCTATATTTTGTTTTAAAACTTTGATATTTAAAAGTTATGGGAAAACTACTCTTATATTTAAATTTTAAAGTGAATGAAAGAATAATAATGAATTAAATAGCATTATTCTTTTAAATTTTTTTTTTTTAAGAGTGCTTAACGGACAAAAATGAAGTTCGTCATGCTGAAGCCGTTTCTCATCAATTTCAAAACAAAGAATTTCCTAAAGATATGCAAACACTTGCTAGAGAAAACTCGACAGACCTAAAAAAATTTTTCACTCAATACCCATCACTTTTTACCATCGATGGCGAGTACGTGACTATCACCTGCTATAACAGCGGAGGAAACGGCGGTGGAAATGCGGGGGGAGGTAATAAAAGTAGTGTTTTTTCAACTCAAGGTGCAATTTCCACCGCAACTTCCAGCGTATATTCCGACAAAAAGGACAATTTTTTCGAAGCCGTTGTTTACTTTCAAAACAAATTAGAACAGTACGGCGAAGCCAAAGTTCCCATTCGGTGCCTTCTGGGCCATCGATCTCAAGCTCTTTCCGGCATTCGGCAAATTTCTGGACAAAATTTAAAAGAATTTACTGATTTTTTAAGCAACTACCCGGATACTTTCGTTGTACATAACGAATACGTTATTCTTCGAAAACATTGGGATTCGATTTGCAAAGAAACGAACCACGTGGAAACAATTGTCGAGATGTGCGTCAACGTCATCAATAGTCAAGGGCCGACGAGCATCGAAAATCTCTTCAATCATCTTGTTTTTAAAATCAAAATTCAGTCTCAAGAGCTTCAAGCGCAATTTTCCAACACCGTCAAAGCCTCGAACGACTTGAAAACATTTCTCAAAAGTCATTCCGATAAATTTCTGGTTCAAAATGGGGTGGTTTATGCGGTGCCTCAAAAAGCGTCGTCGAACGTTAGGAGCGTTTCTACATCCACTCCAGCCGTGAGCTGTAGTGAACCTTTGGTAATCAATAGTCCAACTCTGGTCTTGACCACTTCGCCTAATTCGCTCGTGTCTGTCAACCACAATCTACCTAGTCCTACTCTCAATTTCAAAAACAAGTTGGAAACGCAAGTTAACAAAGTCGACGAAATTTCAGAACGCCATCAGAAATCTCTAATAATAATTCCCAATAACTGCCAACAACAACAACAACAACCTTCTACTTCTTCTCGAGCGGAAAATAGTTACGAGGAAGAAAAAAATAGTTTTTGTTTATTAAGAGCTATTCGCGTTGTCAATACTTTAAAAGATTGTCAAAAGTTGGTCGAAGAACTTAAAACGGAAAAGTTAATTTCATTCGCAGCTGAGGGAATTAATATTGGTCCGATCGGTCCCATTTCTTTATTTACTATTGGAACAATTGGTGGAAAATTTTACGTTTTGGATATTCAAAATTGTCAAGATTTGCTACGATTTAGTGGGTTAAAAGAAATATTAGAATCACCAGATATTATAAAGGTATTATGAATATTATTACAAATTTATACATTTTATTTCTCCAGCCTAAATAATTACCGGTACTTGACTAACAGAATATTAATTTTAAGAAAAATTTATTTAATGTAAAATATTTTTATTTATTTTTATATTTGTAAGTTTTATTTTTAACAAACAAACAAAAAAAAAAGCTAAGATGCTTTGAAAGCTTTAGTTTTCAAGTTTGCAACTAGACATTAATTTTTAAAAACTAAAATATGGTTTTGACATGTCGATGTTAATAAAATACTAAAAACAATATATTTTTTTTATTGATCAGGTTGTTCACGATTGTCGTCATATAAGTGCCGCACTTCATTATCAATTTGGCATTTCACTCAGCAACGTATTTGACACACAGGTAATACTTTTGTAAATACTAATAAAGAATATCAAATAAGACGAGAAAAAAAAAAAAAACTTTGAAGTTTAATAACGTTATCATCGTGGAAATGCGACAGACGCTGATGAATATGTCAATATTTATGTTTACGACTTTATACAGTATACACTAAGGAAATATGAACATAATATTTAATTTTTATTTTCATCAAATGTTTCGTTCCATAAATACCGGGCGTCCAAAAAGCTACTACCGTTATCTAATTTCCGCCGGTTATTAAAATAAATAAATAACAAGGCTAAAAACTTAATAAAAATGGTGTCATTTAACAAAGAAACTCAGAAAGGGTTTTATGTAAAAAAAAAAAAACGCCCCATATTAAAATCTTTTTAATCATGGTTTTTTTTTAGGCCGCTCATTTTGCTATAGTCCTCAAGACTGCCCATCGACCAGAACATAACATAAAAAATATTTCTTTGGTTAAACTGCTTAGACTGTATGGATTAAAACCCACGGACCAATCGGATAAAATGAAAAAAGATCAAAAGTTTTGGATTCACCGACCGCTTATTAATGAAATGATTGTTTGCGCCGCTAACCACGTTTCGTTACTGCTTCCGAGCATTTACGAAACAATGGAATCGTTTTTGAAAGATGAAATTAGCATTCAGCGTATGAAGCAATTATGTTGGGAACAGATCAATTATTACATTCAAGTAGACGAAGTCAAACTAAGAAAAAAGCAACGCAAAATTGATTTTGAAGTTGGAGAACTGAAAAATAAACTTTCGAAGATGAATTGTCACGATGTTTTTAGTAATCGAGAAATTCGTCTTTTGAGGTAAATGCTTCGAGTTTGAATATTAAAACATTTTCAATATAATAATATTATAATATATACATTTTTTTTTTTTTTTTAGATTTATTAATTTAAATGAAGAGGATCGTTTAAAATTGGAAGAATCGCGTAAAGTATCACAAAAATTACGTCATTTAATTGGCGACAACTCCCGTCATACCGAAATGAGTGAAAATTATTTTGAAAACAACGACATTTCCGAAAGAAATGTCGACGATGAGGACGACATGTTTTTTAAAGAGTTGAGGTTAAATGCGTTTGAACAAAGACCAAATTGCGACTCGAAAGCTGATAGTGAAGGAAGTGTGTGGTCTGTCTCTTTTGAAGACACCATTCGACAAGTTGAAAAATTTTTAGCTGATGAACGAGCTGAGAAATTGCAACAAACGCTTCTTAATAAAGATGAAGAAGAAATTGTGTCGGGTAAAGAATGCTGTAATTGCAATTGTCATCAAAAAATTCAAAATGCAGCTGCGTCGGTGGGCTGCCAAACCATGTCCACTGCCGATATTGTCATCACTAAAGTTTATTTTGAAGATAGAAATGCCCCTAAATCTTTTGCAAATATTGTCACATCAAGTAAGCAATTTAGTTAGATGCACTTTTATTATTTTTCTTACGGCATATTACTTTTAACATTTTTCTTTTAACTAGTCGAAAAAATGGTCACAGTGTAATTACATAATTATTATGATAACTATATGATAAAAAAAAAAAAAAGTTATATTATAGTATTATAAAATCGACTTAAAAAAATTAAGCATGCTAAAAGTATATTAATTCTAATAATTAACAATACATTAAAATAATTTAGTTATTGCGAAAATATTATTGTTTATGTCAAAAACAAAACTGCAAAATTTACCTTGTATACTACTTTTAAAATAGTGGTATTTTAAATGATTTATTTTATCGCCGAATTTTTTTATTTGTGAATGGGGAAGTTGTAATTTCATAACATTATAAATTAAGTATCGGTACTGTACACATCTTGCAACAATTTTTAAATTTAAAGAACACTATAATAAAACTGTAAACAAACATTGAATATATATATATATTTTTTTTTAAAAAAATACCAACTCGTACAATTTACAAATTTAATAACCGGCAGCTTCAAATTAAACCGATTTTATGTAATTTAATTCAATGCATTTTCGATACTGTATTAGCAACCAGTATAAACAATAATTTTTTAACCACTAAAACTATCATTCAGTGTAATTTCAGCAAATTATAAAGCAAACAAAAATTTATTTTTTTCTGTTTAAAAAAAAAAAAAAGCAATTTAAAATTAAAAAAAAGCGTTAGCAGCAACAACAAAAGCTCGAGAATGATCGTCTCGCAACTATGCGTACTGGTCTTCTCCTCGCGTATCATTCTGGCAGCGCTCTTATCTTCCGCGCTGCTCTTTAACAAACGCTACAGCCAAGCAAAAATAATAGTCAGTTGATAAAATAGGTTGGTTCGAAAGTCTTCCACGCTTTATTTTTGCTCGATATTAATTCCAAATCCGTCCACCAGGTGTTTGGGCCCTATAAACGTTAACGCATGGCGCGCAATAGGGAATGGCACGACCTATTTCATTCTACTATTTTCCATCTGTCGTTACGCTCGAAGCTGTCATAGGCTGAAAAAAAAAAAAAAAGGATAGAGCTTCCGTCTGCAAGGTGTGTGCGAGTGAGCGGAGAGGGAAGAGGTAAATGCCCTGGATCATTTTGTGGTTAAATGATATGAAAATGATCGATTTAAGCTTGCTTTCTGTTACGTTTTCACGGGATTTTCTTGTCTAAATGGGATTCATAAAAGATGCAAGGTTGGTGGCGTGTAAATGGGATGCTAGTGCGAGCGATGAGTAACGCGGAGACCGGTCAAAATGGCTTTTTATTCCACCTCGCGTTTCACCATCATCATCACTATCACTACTCCATCGACTTGAGAGTCCAACGTCCGACACTCGTACCCTCATTTGCATCGCCGCTTCGTTCCGAATGCAATTATTTGTGAGATGAAAACTAGGTAAGTAGATAAGGAAATTCAAAAAAAAAAAAAAAAAAATTTGTTTTGTCGGACCCGCTAACCTAATTTTTTTGCCTAAGGTGAATGAGGAAAAATTGGCTCTCAGTAATTTTCTCTCATCCCTTTTTCCTTCCTCGTCACTTCCCCCCTTTCTCTCCTCTCTCTCGTTTTTCTGCCGTTTTACTACGTGCCGGTTCTTTTAACCCGGTTTCTTATGTCGTAAACGCTAGGCCCAAGTCATTGACTCTATCATCCTTAACCGACGCCGACCGAAGGGGAAATCTTATCTTACGTCATAATTTTACTATAGCGATCAAAATAATAACGTAATAAGAAATTTAATTTGGGGAAATACATCGATACAATGTGCATTAATATTTGCGCTTTAATCTAATTAAAATCTGCCGCATTACATTAATGTACAGTATTTATCTCTATGCAAACTCGAGGATTATTTACGGTATATAATTTTTAAACAAAATTTTTTTTATTATTTTTTTCTTGTAATAGTTGAAACATGGATCGTTGACTGAAATAATTATTGCGTCATTTCTATTTTTGTAATAATATTAGGGTTTCGTTATCGCTTAGTAAGCCTATTGTGACCAGTGGTGATTCGTTTTGCCTTCCAGCTAATAGGGTTTTACATATTTTTATTCACCGATCAGATCAATATTTTTGTTACAGACTGCACAGCCATAGTCATATTAGAGTGTGAGAGAGAGTGTGTGGTATAACGGTGGCAGTGACGTCATTGTCGAATCACTATGACTGAGTAGCATATTTGAGGCTGCTGCTGCTGCTTTTATTAATCGCGATGTGATGCAAAAAAAAAAAAAACCGAGTTAAGAAATCGCGTCGAAATAGAAAAATCATTTGAACCCACGGTGACCTGACCACGTGTGCTTGGGACTCGCAAATCGTACACAATTTATACACTTGTAAGATACGATTTCGAAAATATATTTGATTTCTCTTTAACGTTTGTGATAGGATTTCAGGTGAATTGATTTTTTTTTTTGCTGCAAACGTGAGGGATATACGAATCTAGGGCAAGAAAATACTAAAAAAAAAAAATGTTTGTTTAAGCAAATTATTTATGATTACAGTACCGGTAAATGAATTGGATCAATTTGAATTAAGTATTAATAAAATTAATGGTATTAAAAGCACCACACAGAAATTTAAAAATTATATTAAATGCAGTATACAGTATTTTTAAAAGTATGGTAATATTAAAAGCAAAATTTAAAATATTATTGTTTTTGAGATAAAATGTATTTTTTTTTTTTTTGTATTAATACAGTGATCTCTAATATTTTATTGAGCCAAAAATTATGTAAATGTTAAAAAAAAATTTTATTGCTTTTTACAGTATTTATTTAGTTTTCGGTTTATTAATTACAGTAACTTATACAATAATGTTTAAGTACTGAAATTTGTTTATGTAAAACATTCTCAATGCAATTATTACTGCAATAGCATTATAATAATTATTATAAAATAGATTAATCAGATATATTATGTAATTAAATTTTCTCTCGTAAACGTGGATTGTCGAAATATTTTAACTAGAAATATGCATAAGATTTCATTGATTTAGCAGCTCGTTTATGCTGCTTTTGTTATAGTTGAACATTGCACTTTATTTTCTAAAACGATACGCTTGGGGCTTTAATTTTAACAAGCAAACGTTATGTACATTTTTATGAGCTCGAAGAATCCATCATGTTCGAAAACGAAAAGAGCATTATTCTCAAAAAAAAAAAAAAAAAATTGCATATATTATTAAAACTCATTGTTTTTCTTCCCCCTACTGGCAAACCAGCTTCAAAGGGCATTATTTTAGTTAATTTAAGATTTAAATAAAATCACCTATTATGTACTTTAGGCTACTATGTAAAATCTTCAACTAATTGAAAGCGCGCAACAGGTCAAATTTCAGTGTTTAATACTCCCGAGTAACAAATTTTTTTTTTATTGAAATTTAAAGAAACTTTTATTGTGTGATGAATTAAATTTTTTCAATTTTTTGTCTTCTTTAGATTCTGTTTCTAATGCTGCCGTGTGTACTATTGCGGTGGCCCACATGCCCGCAAAGCGTCAACGCCGCTGTGTGCGAGCAAAGGTTAAGCATTTGGTCTCCACCATGCTGTGTTGTGGTAGGAGAAAGGTATATTTAACTCCCCCAAGTGATATTATTATTGAAATTTTGTTATGTTATTTTTTTTTCTTATTTTCATTTTAGGAATCAAGTGAACAGGCAGAAGTTGCAGAAATGGCCATTGCAGTTCCGTCGACAAGTCCTCGGCGAGTTCGAGCTGTTAGTGGCCATCCTGATATGGTTGTGCAAAGTGATTTTAGAAAGGTACGGTATCTATTTTCATTTAGATTTAAGGGTAGTTTGAAATTCAAAATTGCTATTTTTTTAACATGTGAAATACGAATTCAACGTTCGTCGATATAAAAAAAAAAAAAAAGAGATTTATTATATTCATAATATTAAATGCAAAAAAAAAAAAAAAAAAATACACAATAGTTTGATGCACAAATAATTTGATTAAAAACATTTAGGTATTGACATCAAAATAAACAAGTTAATGAAATATTTGAGCAATGAACATATTATTATAAAAAAAATGTAATAAGCTGAACCACGCAAATAATAAAAGCGAAAATATTGAAAGGCATTTAGAATTACAGTAGTAAAAATGTAAACAACGATAAATTGATATGTTTCATAGTAATTTGTTGGTTATAGGTTTCAGCAAGCGAGAATTGATCTCATAAAAAGCAAATAAAATTGACGATTAATTAATATTTTTCGAACGCGTAGGTGAGTGGAATTTCTACCGAAATCTTCAATCAATTGCAAGCCGTTGAAAATGATCACGACGTGGGTACGGCGGCTTCGTTGGAAGTCATGGAGAGACGAGGAGAGATGGTCATCCGTATGTTGGATATTCGAAACATGGGTCGCATGGCTGCCGATGCGGCTCGACGATTTTTTTCCACGGATCCAAATTACGTAGTTCGTTTCGTCGAAGTGGTGAAGCGTCCCGGTCAAACTCTTGGTTTATACATTCGCGAAGGCAACGGAGTCGATAGCCTAGACGGCGTTTTTGTGTCTCGCATCGCGTTGGAAAGTTCCGTGTATAATAGCGGTTGTTTGTGCGTGGGCGATGAAATTTTAGCGGTGAACTTCGTCGACGTAACGTGCATGAGTTTAGACGATGTGGTCATTATTATGTCCATCCCCCGACGTCTGGTGCTGGCGATTCGAGCCCGAAAGCAGGCTAGAGGCGGCATGCATTCCCCGGCCCTTAAACAGGCCGAACCCAAAGGTCCGCCGGTAGTGGTGTTCAAAAAAGATTTGGACGACGAACGGCTCGAAGATTACATAGACAATGGAGACGCAGGTTATTCGATGGCAGCTACGGAGGAGGAGATGCGAGCCGAAGCCGGCTACGCCCAAGCCGAAGATCTGTATTTGTATTACAACTCACAACCTCAGCCGAAAATGCGCGTGGCGGCGGCGCATAAAACTAGCTCAAAAGGGTTTTCGGATCCGGCCTGGGGTTTGGGACCAATGGTCGGGAGTTATCAAACCTCGGTCGTTATGGAACAACCCCGAACGTCACGCAGAGGAGGTCCACACGAGTATCCCAAAACTTTGGAAAGTCTGGCCGAAAAAGTGCACGCTTTTTATCCCGAATCGTCGTCTCATTCTTACGGCGACGGAACGGTTACTTTAGGACGACATCTTCAAAGACACCCGTCTTCGAGTTTAAGAATGTTACAACCGTGTCGTTCGGAACGTTCGCTCGTTCGAAAAGGTAGTATTCAGAGTACGAGGTCTTCTTTAGTGCAGACGCCTACTCGCGGTCGATTGATGAGGGCTGAAAGTGATCAAAGAATTTTTATCGGCGGTCCAGAAAGAGGTTTCGAATACGATTCGGCGTATTGGACTCGAGCTAGCCATTCCGCAGCTATTAAAGCAGCATCTATGCAACCTTATCTGGAACAAGTAAGTAGAGTTAGTAATGGCCGTTACGCTCAAACCTTACAGCGACTTAGTGCTCTTCGAAGAAGGGCTGATAGTAGCTGTTCGGACACGGAAGTTCACACTTCATCGGTGCATCGAGGACCTCCTAGACCGAGCTCGGTTACTCTTATGACTAGCGGACCGAAGAAACGTTTTCAAGAAAGAAGATTTTATAGCCAAGGCAGGAGTAATTCGTTGCCGCGAATGCATATGATCGATTGGCAGATGAAGCAACAACAACAGCAATTGCAACAGATTGGACATCATCGGAAACATAGACACGTTGTGCGGTTTGAAAGAGAACCTTACTCACACGACTCGCAGGATGAGAGCGATGGCGCTGTTTCGGCTCCCGAACTTCCAGTTAGAAGAGATAAAAGTAAGCATAACATTATATTCTTTATTAGAAGTAATTATACTGGTGATTGAAATGATTTTTTTTTTTTTGCTCTTGAATATAAATACTGAAACTATAAACCTTTAATATTGAAAATATCGATTTCAAAACGATATCTTTTATGCTAGGTTTAGACCAGTCTGTTTAAAATCCTTTATAAATTATTAAAATAAAAGTGTCTCAAAATATAATATTAAAAAAACCACATTACTGTATTGTCAAATTAATAATAATGTTTGTTTTGGCGTTGCACCAATTTACGAAACTTACCAATGTCAACAACTATAATTTTTTTTTTATTGCCCAAATTTTAAATTGAGGCTAATTTAGTATTACGGCTTTATATATTAATTAAGTAATGAATCATGCAAACACTTAATACAACATACTAGAAAAAATTTGGCTTAATTTAGTTGACATAAATGCCTCGGAAATAATTTGAACTTAAAATTTGCCAAAATTGTTTTTTGCTGTTTCAAATTGATCGACTTGACGGTTATTTAAACAATGATTGACATCCATCAATTAGAATACCGGCAATTAAATTAGAGAGACGTACGTGTAATTCAATTCTATGCAAATTTATAAAGTAAGCTTATTATGAAAAGTATTTACATTTAGTAAATCCACTTATTGTTTAGTAAATGCATTTGAACTTGGTAAAAGTAGCCTATGCATTTAATATCATATTTTAATGTTGTAATAAGACCGGGCTTTTTACAAGCGAAGCAATTGAAGTTTACTTCAATATTATAAAAATTTAATTTTAAAAGTCTTATGCAGCTTATATTATAATCGTAATGTTGATAAAAGTAATCTGCTATCTGTTCTGTATGGATGTTGGATTCGGGTCATTGACCTAACATCTCCTCTTCCAATCGATTTTGTTCGCCTTTTCACTACCGTACAGCATTTTCGAGAAGCACACTTTTAGAAAGGCGGTAAAGTTGACAGATGATGTCATCTGCACACATCGTCTTAAAATAATTTAAATCTTTTAATTTAATTAAATTTTTAAACTAATGTCCGCGTATTTGATTGAATAAGCTCATTCAATATAGGCTGCAATATAATACTTTCGTGAAGGGAAGTTGCAAAGATGGAAAACATTAAAACAAATAAAATTATTAATGAAATAGGCCTACATGCCTTACAGATAAAATTTTAAAGAAGCAATTTGAAAATGTTTTGATACTGTATTATTTAAATGTTATTTGTATTAATTTATAGCCATAATACCGGTAATATTTATTATAGCAGTTAAATTTTAAAGAGGAGGGAAATAGATCTGTAAATTGGTGCGCGCTCTTTCTTATACTTAATTAATATCTATTATTGATTTAAGAATTATTACTCTAGCTGTAGCCCAACTGCTTCTTTTCATTATTTTTTACTTAGCTTAATTAAAATAGTGTTACTTTTGCAAAATTAATTACATGGACATCTAGTGAAATTAACAATTCTTTATAGATTTATTTTATTTTTCATAAAACTTAAAAATTTTTCAAACTTCAAGGTCTACAACCCAACATTAACATACCATACATTACCCAAAAAAATATTTGTTTTCAAATTTTATTTTCAAAAATGTTTTTTATTACCCGGCGTCCGAGAAAGTACTTTTCAATTTTTGTCGGTTATTTTTTAAAAAAAAGTTTAGCAGGGCAACAAACTTAAAAATGGTGCCATTTTACAGAGAAATTTATAATCATTTTTCTGAAAGAAAAAAAAAATAATAATAATAATTTTGTTGTTAATTCAGAAAATGTTGAAAAAAATTAGAATTCAAAAAATGACATTTTCCATTCATTTCTGCAGCAATTATTCTTTGATGGCATTGATGCAAAAATGTGACAACAATAATTTAAAAGTGATGGAAGTAGTAACATTGCTACAGACATTTGATATTAGTTCTAAATATTATTAAGGTTGGACTTGTGTTTCTCATTTGATTTCTAGATTATAATTCATTCAATACACGCAGAATTCTCTACTTCATTTTAGAGCTTTCATTTTAAAGCATTAGTTTAAAAAATATGTTCCGATAGTTTATTTTAATACCTTACAAATAATTGTTTAAAGTTTTAATTAATCAATCTTTTGAAATGACAGTTTACAGTAATCAGCTTTTTTTTTAAAAAAAATTGTATTTCTACCGGTTATGTTAAACTGTTACTTAATTGACCCATTTATTTTGTTTATAAATTTAATTTCAGGACGAATTCCATTATCGCCCAGCATATTCACTGCCGCTGAATACAAGGCTTGGATTAGCCGAGCTCCTTCTACGTCAGCCATTTATGATAAACTTCGAAGAACTCCAGATTCTCTTCCATCCCAACGCGCTACAAGGTTTACTTATAGTGCAGAAAATTTGGCTGACTGGAGATCAACAGTTAGTTATTTATTTCTTCTGCAATGATAAAATTATTTAATCACTCAAATGTATTATCTTTTTGTCATTTTAGGATCGTTCACATTACGGGTACCGTTTAATAGGCTCCAGCCAATCACTGCCACGTCCTACCAAAACGGATGGACTACCATCATCTCAAAAGTTTCGTGTTATGTTAGATGATGGTCGTCCAATACCATATCCGAGTCCAGCAAAAGCTTCCGAAAGCCGAGTTCGTCTGTTAGACATCAACCCGGCCGAGTTCCTCAAATATAAACCCGAACGCTTGTCCGATAGCGGGGTGTCCACAGCTGCAGCTGCCGTAGCGGAAGAAACGGGCTTCAGTGGACTCTTATGGGTGCATCTGTTAGGTGGTCGGGGTTTGCGATTGGCTTCGAGGTCTATCGCCGGTCAGCAAGGCCAACATCAGCATTATAGGGATTTGTATTGTGTTTTGGAATGTGATCGCATTCACAAAGCGCGAACGGTAGTACGAACTGGGGATCAGAATTTTGATTGGGACGAAATGTTCGAATTGGATATTATTAACGGCAAAGAATTAGATATTTTAATTTACAGTTGGGATCCTCAATTCCGGCATAAACTGTGCTATCGCGGAGCCATTCATTTAGCGTCTCTTTTATTAATCGGATCAGCCCATCAAATAGCTATTAAAGTTGAACCTCGGGGAACGCTCTACCTCAAATTACGTTATTCAAATCCTCAGCAAACTTTTAAACGAGCTCTGGCTGTGAGAAAAAATGCGCTTTTTGGGACAAATTTGGAAAGCATTGTTTTGAAAGAGGCGAGTGGGTTTAGTGTTCCAATTATAGTTAAGCGCTGTATAGAAGAAATAGAAAGGCGAGGTTTAGATATTATTGGATTGTATCGGTTGTGCGGATCTGTCACCAAGAAAAGAATGCTTCGGGAAGCGTTTGAAAGAAATCCTCGATTTGTTGATCTATCGCCAGATAATGTGCCAGATATAAATGTCATTACTGGTAAGTTGTTCAACATTACATGCACTTGCATTATTATTGAAATACATGTTTGTAATTTACGAAATGGTTTTATCAACATTATTCATTACAAAATATTTATCTAAAATTTATTTAGGAATTTTGAAAGATTTTTTTCGAGAGTTGCCAGAGCCATTATTTACCCAGTGCCTCTATCAAATGATGGTTGATGCATTGGCTGTGTGTCTTCCTGATGATCCTGAAGGCAATGCTAAGTTAATGTTTAGTATATTGGAATGCCTCCCAAAAGTCAACAGAGTAAGTTTTTAGTCAATTATTATTATGTTTAAATCTTCTAAATTCATCTTTTTTTTTTTTTAATATCATTTTAGTTTACGCTTTCAATGTTAATGGACCATTTGAGGATGGTGATGTCTCAAAGCGGTCGAAACAAGATGACGTCAGCTAATTTAGCAACTTGTTTCGGTCCCATCTTGTTTATACAAACCAGTTCATCAACACCTACCACTGCAGTAGATTTTCAGCGACCAATTCAGGTGCTAAAGTATTTATTGGACATCTGGCCATCTAAATTAGGTAAGTGTTTCAGTTTTTTGGTTTATATTCCCTTCCTCTCCCTGTCCTTTCCTCTCATTGTCCAATCATATTCCTTTCCTATTCATTTCACCGTGTGGTTGCTCTGCCGGATTCAAGGAATTTGAAATCGAATTCTGGATCATCAGTCTTCCAAAGGACAAACCCTGCTCACTTTTATTTGCATTATTATTATTATTCACTTTGCTCAACCTTTTGGTTTATCTCCCTTTGTTTTATTATTTCTGAATCATTTATTACTTGTTTTATACTCAGTGTTCATAAAAGTCATGATTTTAGCGACCTAATATTTAATTCACTAACATTGTAGTGCGTGTATATTGTTTGTATCTATTTTATTAATCAATATTAAGTGCTAATGTGTTTGTAAAGCAGTTTACAAGTTTTAATTTAAATCATGCTTTCCTAGCTATAATTTAGTCAAACACTTAATCGAATTTAAATAACAAGGTAAACAATTTATTAATTTAAAATTAAACTTGATAAAATTGGATGCAATATTGTAAACTTATGTTAAAAACATTGAAAAAAGTAGCCTACATTGTATAATTAATATTATTTAGGTCAAATAATATTAGATGTATTATTAACGAACGTAATTATTATAAAATTAAATTGCGTATACATTGATGACTCTTAATAGAATACTGTTAATAAAGAAGACTCTTAATAAAATAAGAATTAGTTAATGAATGAAGAGGTATCCAAAAAAATAAAATTTAATTTTTTTAAGAAGTAAAACTACCTAAAAAGGAATTTCTTAGTAAACATTCATCAAAATAGTATTTTTTTTTTTAAAAAAAAAATTCACTAATAGTTTCAATATTGCAATAGCTATACTGTATATTACTAAGAATATTGCATTTTAATATTTTGTTATTATACTGGCTCCAATAGCTAGTTGTAACGAAATAATAATTAAACATTATAACAATTTGTATTAGGAGTAACAATTATTTACACAATTGCTTTCAATTTTTTCGTCCTAAATTTAACAATATTTCTAACCACACAATTTTCATGAAATTCTACAAATAGAATTTTTATTAAAATAAATAGTCAATAAATGAGTGATTTGGGAACACTGTTTGGTAGGAAAGCTAGGTTTGCTGCCCTGCCCTAAATTAGTTAATCAATTAAACCCATAATCCAAAAAACCTTTCAAAATTACGATCCCATAATATTTCGTATACATTTCTTAAATAATTAATTGGAGACATGAGCAATGTGAATTTCCATATCTCCAGGCCCATCAGCTACAGCTTCTGCTTCTTCTGCCTCTACTACTTCTACTACTTCTGCCGATGTTTCTACTTCTCCTTCAACCATTGCTTCTTATATTACTACCACTTCTTCATCAATTCCAACAAATCTGCCTCCTTCTGCTCTGTCTACCGCTAAAGTTGCTACTGTACCTAGTAGTACTACTACTATTCCAGCAACCACTATTACTTCAACCATTACTTCCACTACCACCCCTTGAATGAGACAGTGTGACCATCATCCTTTAAAAGAGGCCTACTAAGTTGATATACCTGCAAAATGGTCTCTTCTCTCTCCACTTGGCCTTCTCCCAGATACCACCATTACCGCTGCCGCCACCACAGCCAACAACACCATCAGCAATCAGCTAGAAAACGCCGGAAGCACTGCTGCTGTAGAATGGATCCGAACACATTGGTCACCTCATATTGGAACTCAAGTGGTGACGTGGATACTGCCAGAGACAGCCTGCTGACGCTTGTTCCATCTTCAGAGGACGCAATTGGTCTGCTCCCCCCACCATCACCTCTTCATTCAATGTTCATTTCAACCACCTGGCCAAAAGGGGTTTGTAAGTGCCCAATTAAATTTACATATTACACCCCTTTTATTACAATTTTAAAAATAATGTGCTCTAGTATCTCTCTTTCTATACATTTAAATAATTCTTGTATTCAAACTTTGATCGACTTCTTTCCATCCAAGATTTGGTTTTTTCCAAAGTGGATCACAGCAACAGGGTGCATGTAATACATTGATATTATTATAGCATTTTTTTTTAACAAATGAATTGCTGATAATATTGAAAGGGGGAAAAAAAAAACTTGAGATTTTTTTTTATATCTTTAATTTTTTTTCTTCTTTGTATCGTATGAATTACGACACCCTGAACTGCTCTCAATGACGATTTTTTGCTGTATTGCATGTACATCTTGTTTCGTAAAATTAGTCAAATTTTATTTAGAGAATGAAACGAAGATGAATCCTACAAAAAAAATTATACACTATATGGCATTTTGAATATTCCAACACAATCATTATAATGATGATTCCAAAAAAAAAAAAAATTCCCGCATTTTTGCACCTCTCAGAACATGAAATTATCGGATTTTGTGCCATAAATGGTAAGTATTGATTTTTTGTTATTGTTTGAAGATAAAAAAAAAAAAATAATAATGCATTTTAATGGGAAAATATAACTTTGACTAATTCCCGGTGACAATTCGGTGTAGAATAACTGGGTATGGATTTTATTTATGTATTTATCAAAGTATATACGTACAGTATATCTTGTAAATAACAATGGCACGCGTACTGGTAAATTTTTTCACCGATAGGAAAATGTTTGATTGATTTTTCTTTTTTTTTGAATTACTACATGATAGTTGTAAGTGGTGTTGTATTATTAATAGTATAAACTATTGTTATCTTTTATACGCACAATTTTTCCATGGATAACTCTTGCTATTTAATGAGTTTGAGATTAATATCTTCTAGCACTTTTACATCGATGACAAAATTGGTACCGTAATAATAATTATTATTATTATTATTAAACTAGTCTGTTTTTACCCTTTGATTTGAATATGTCATGCCTAAAAGCAAATATTATTTTGGGAGTTTTTCTTTTTTTGCAAGAATGAAAAACTGATATTTAATTACTTTTTTTTTTATTATTCTTATTAATTCAATATACCGGTAAATGGTTTGTTAACAAAAAAATTTTATTATTTAAAAATTATAGATTTTAATAATGTTTATGGAATAAAAAGATGCTGTTGTACATCTTTTACAGTAAACAAATTCTAATTAAAATATCAATTTCTTGTTTTTACTACAGTTCAATTAGTAAAATAGTTTGTTTTGAAATCAGTTATATTTTTGTGAATGTACAAAAATTAACTTGATAAGTTAATGACACTTTTGGATAATAAATCAACGTTTTTAATTTTTATATTTCGAAAGCGGCAATATTTTAAAGAAACTTATAACAAAATATAAATAATTGGCCAACCAATTTGATTAACTTACTGTGATTAGTGAAAACATGTTTTGCCATATTGTCTTTTAATTAAATTAGCAATTTAATTTGTTTGAAACATTTTAACTATTTTTTTTTTTATAATAATTAATTCACTTTATAAAGTTTAATATTTATTTAATATTTATTTTTAAATTTTTCTTTATTATTATTTCTTTTTAATATAATACAATATTAATTTTGTTTCATTTATACTTATTTTTTTATTTTTGCAATTTGTAAAATGTTTGTCTATCAATGTCTTTTTACATATCTTATAACGAAAAGGAAAACTTTTTATACCTTTTTTTTATCTTAAAGATTTTACAAGAAAGAAAATGCGGCCGATTAAAATTTTAAAAACAAAGTTGAAACGTTTTACTAGTGGAAAGTTAACGATTGGAAAAAATTTTAGTCTCCCATTTATCATAACGTTTTTGCATTTTTACATTTATTTCACTACTGCATTGGTTTTTGAATTTTGTAAAAAAAAAAGCGAAACAATTTTTATCGAAGTGGAAGTTTATTGTACAAAGACGGTTGCAGACTTGCAATTTATTGGATATTTTATAGGAGCTCATTATAAACTGTTACTTTGCAAATGCCGATTAAGATAATTATTATTTTACCAACAGAAATTTTAAAGATTTGGGATTATCAGATATTATATGCGGTAAATAATCTAAAGGCGAATATTATTTAAAATAAGTTTTCAAAGACAAAAAAAAACCCCGTACTGGTAGATAAATATTTTAACTTAAGAGACAGTTGCAAAAGCTTTGTAATGATCCTTTAAAGTTTAAACCATTGAACAAAATTGGAAGTTGATGACTGCCTTAACACGAATATGAGACCAAGTTTCAATATGGGTGTAAAAAAAAATGAAAGTGAGCTAGGAATAGATTGAAATTTTAGCAATAACTTCAGAGAGCTTCTAGTCATCACAAAATAATGTCATCAAGATTTTAACGCGGTTTTTTTTAATAAAAAAAAATATGATTACGTGAAATGAGAAATAAGAAAATGAGTGATTAACATGAAAAATTGTTCAATTTAGATTTTAATACTTATTTTGGAAAAAAAAAATATTTTAATTGGATTTTTTTGGCTTGTTCAAAACGCTAAAAGAAAATGGTACATTCTAATAATTGCATCGATTACTTTTACATGCATATTAAGTTAATTGCACTTTATTATTTAAAATATTGGAGCATTTATTGAAATAATTGAAGAGTGAAATTTGACAAAATTGAAAACTTAAATTTATAAAATGTTTTTAAAAATCAGCTTAAAAGATAATAATTTCAAAACTGAATTAATGGCTAATTACGCTATAAGCACACAAAATGTGTATTCAAAAGTGAAAGTTAACAATAATTTAAGATTACGTTATTATTGTTTAAAAATTATTATAAAAATAAAGTTAAGTTCTTTATTTAATATTGGCTACAAAATTGAACAATAATCGTGTTTGAAAATAATTATTTTTCTATCGTTTTTTCCTGTTCTTTAATCATATTTTTTAAAAATGGTTTCACAATTTTGATGGCAAATTTGTAAAATACTGCCAAATCTCTCCAAAACAATTTTAACTTCATTTCTTTAAAATAATAATAAAAGAAAAGAATGAGAAAGAAATTCACATACTGAATTTAACTTGAGCTGTTTTCTGTCATTTTTGCAATATATTTGTAAAATTATTTTGCATTTATTTTTAAGTTATTTGAAGCAAATTTGTATAATAGCCTGCAGTATGTAGGCTATATTTTTTAAGAAAATTTTTTTTTTTATAATTTGTAGTTAAAATTTTGATCTGAATATACTAATGTGAATTACGTCCATTTCAAGCTTAAAATTTGGCTATAACATTTATCTCGGTCAATACAACATAATGTATAATAATTAATTTTTACGATAATAGAAAAATGCAATTAAAAAAAAATAATAATAAAAATAAAAATAGATCACAATTATTATTATGAGGAAATTTTATTATGTAAAGAAAATTTACGAATGCAATTATCATTTGTTTTTAAATCAAATTTTGATGTGATTTATATAAATCAAGTACGAAAACATTTTTCAAGTTTTTATTTCAAACCAAATTGCTTAGAATGTGTACACCGGTATGTTTACTTTTATAATAATAATACTGTATAATTTTGTTAAATACATACATGACTGTGTTATAAGAATTTGCAAACACATTTGTCTATTTATTCAATTATTTTTACCCGTCATTCACCAAATCTTCCAAATTAATTATTTTAATACCGCGTGTCCGAGATAATTTTGGCCAATTGCAATTTTTTGTAAAAAAAAAAAAAAAATTATGCAATTAGTTAAAAAATTCCAATTTTACAAAGAAATTCAAAAAGTTTTTTATGTAAAACTTTAAATTTTTTGCTATGTGACAAAATTATTATTAATCAAAACCGCCACCCTCTTCCAAATCATTGATGTATTAATACAGTAATAGCAGTAACTATGGTAATAACATATGCATCAAATTGCGCGGAATTGACATGTGACGTGAGTTATCCGTTAACTTTACATCACATCCGATGACGTAATAGGGCTGTGCATCGCTCCCTGTTTCGCTGCTCAACGGATTTAAAACCTCACTTTCGTCTCTGCTTGCTACTTTCGTCGATTGCGTCGTTGAAGAAGGATGGTCGCCATTGAAAGACCAAAAGAAAACGTCATCGATGTTTACGGTGAGATCATTATTTTATAAATGTCTTTTATTTCGATGAAGGTTTTTTTTCCTTGTATGTTTAATTTGTTTTTAATTTAAATAAATAATAATTTGTGGAAAACGATACCGTTTAGTTTGGGAGAAAGTAATTTGTTCGTTCGTCCATGGCGGCATTCTCTCCTTCAATCATCCACTGTTTCATTAATATTTTAAATTGAGTTTGAAGTACAGTAGTTATTAGTTTAAGTAAATAAAATTAATTAGCTGGGAACGATTAAGGTTAAATTTAATTGATAATAATTTTTATTTTCCGTCAAATTACAATTTCCCCATTATTAGAAAAGCTTAATTTTGCAAGTTGATTTTGAATAATATGACATCAACTTTTCTGCGCATCCAGAAGTTGTGTGTGCGAAAGGATGGCGAAATTTCTTGTCTTAGGCCGCGTTTACAGTAACTGGCATGCCACTAGGACAGTTCACAGTGGCTCAGTAGAGCCAGTAGCCAGCCTGCTGACTGGGTAGCCAGTTAACTTGCCATACGTTATTAGCGCGTATTGTGAATTATTTTATAATATAACCAGTTAATCATACTGTATCTTCCTCTATCACAAAAATATTTCTATAGGCCTACTGTATCTCTATACACGTACTTGTATAACAAGTACAGTATATTATAACTTATCATGGTATGGCGCTTTAAATCTAATATGGCGAGATGGTGCGTGAAAGGCCATAAATGTCGTCGTCGTCCCCCCCCCCCCCCCTCCTTCTTGGCCTAATCAAAGATAGCGTGAAGTGGAGTAATTGCCCTGCTGTGTTGTGTTTCAAAGCTGATTTAAAAAAAACTCGTTTCACGTCATCATTTGGTAATTAATGGAGCGTATGCTGTTGATAAAGTTTTTAAATATTATTCAATCGAGTCTTCTACCAATGATGTGAGCAAATTAAAAGCAGCAAAAAAATCCAGTTTTGTGCTGTTTTTAGCAATCATGTGAGCTTTGAAGATGCTTCTGGCTAAAAGGACAACCGAATCAAATTTGCAATAGAAGCAATTCATAATCTATCGAAACTGTTGTTAATAATTATTAACAATAACCAATTATTGTTTACAAAAAAATAATTTTTTTATCGGGCAATTACTTGCTCAAACTTGCTTTATTGGTATTGGTATTTATCAATTCAAATAATTGCGCTAACGATTTAAATGAAAAAAGTCAAATGTTTTTCCTAGCTGATTAAAGTCCAACTTTCAATATTTCGGCCTTCGTTTTCAAGGGATTTGGTTGTTGAATGACTTTACTCGCAATATTATAATACAGTAAAAATAAGTCTTTCAAGTAAATCAAAGTACAGTATTTGTGTTTTTCCCTTTAACTGATGCTGATTTTCTCCCCTTAAAAAGTCTGATTAGTTACATCAAGGAGAAAGGATCCTTTCTCCTTGGTTACATTATGCAGCTACTAGCGAGGGTACGTGACGCCAGGTTACAAAAATAATTTTTGCCCCCGTCTCCTTTAAAATATAATTATATAATCAAACGCCGAGCTTGCGAGGCGCGAATTTTTTTTTTGGAAAAATGAAAAATTTAGTCTATTAATTTTTTAAACAAATTTCAAAACCTCATTAAAATTTCCCACGCATAAAAATTTTTCAAGGGCCCCCAAAATTCAGGGGCCCCCCAGCACTGCTGGTGCCAGCGGTATGGACGCTACGCTGCTGGCATCATAGGGCTTCGTAGCTGAACTACTGTAGTGGGCGGAGATGTGGGGAAAAATTCACGAGAGTCGTTGCCATTTTGGTTGTTCCTATTCGATTCACGTAATCGTCGAGTGTTGTTTAAAGAGCATCGATAGCACTATCGATAGTTTTCCGCCATTACTGTAGGTATGATTATAGTGGATAGAAGTATGATGTAGTTTCGAGTACAGTAGTAACGCGCCAAAACGCGCTGCTATTAATTGATATTTATTTGATTAGCTTTCACAAAATAATAATGATCGTTCGGTTAATATTCTTCTTGTCAACAAAATAATGATGGTAACTTGCTACCGGGTAGCTATCGCGTCCAGTGTGAATTATAGTGCGGTGTGACTGCGAGCATCTAATGAAGCGATTGAAGCCTTGGAAGTGGGAGACCATCGTGTTTGAGAATCGCCTGTGCAGGTGTCCGCGCCCAACTTATAAGTATATAACGTAGCTTACAGACTATAATTGTTATTGTACGGTAATAATTTTTAAAGGTAATAAGTTTGAAACAATTATTATTGTGAAGAAGATTTGATAAATAGTGTCAGGACGGCTTGTGCCAGTTGTGCGGTAGAACTCAATGGCCGAAGCTGATTAAAAACATTACATTTGTAATCAACATTGCCCCCCAGTTGAAAGTGCAATTTGAAGTGTTCGACTTCATTAATAGAACCATAAGCACGACTGACCAAAATCCTTATTGAAAGGTAAGAAAAAAAATTAACCATTATTAAGTTTAACTATTTCGTAGTTACTGCGACGTACAGGCAACAAATTTCGCATGCAATTTTCAAATGTTTACTATTGTTGCGCATTGATTTATTTTAACTATAATGCAATGTCAAACATCAATATTTCAGTCTAAGATAATAATTACTAAGCCAATCTTTTACTTTACGCTTCGTTAAATACGATATTTTAGTTTAATAACATCACTTAGTTTTTCTGCGATCATGATAGTAGGCGCATTTGGATTACCGGTTATCAAAACCGGCATAATTGAGGCGTCAATGACGCGCAATCGACTCGTACCGTAAACCTCTAAGTTTGAATTGACCACGGCCATGGGGTTAGTTAAGGGGCCCATCTGACACGTTCCGGCCGGGTGATAAGCTATGAAGGATAAGTGGCGGATAAGACAGACGAAATATTCGTCGCTAAATTGCTTGAAGTTTTCGCATCCTTTTAAAACGGTTGGATTAAGTTGAGCTCCTAGCGCTTGAAACGGAGGCGTATTGACCATCGCGATCGCTTTCTTAATGGCTAAGAAATAAAATTTAATTATTAATGTTACACATTTTTATAGCTAACAAAATATTTTAATTCGTTTTTACCTTCAAGTAAGATTTCAATATCCGCGGGGTCAGACAAGTATTTGAAATCGATGATGGGAGGGTCGAATGGGTTGTTGTTTTGAAGCGTTACTGTTCCTCGACTTTTAACATTGTGATTGTTGACTATTGTCATAAATCCGTTTCCTTTACGCAATGGTCCGTAATATTGCTTTACGACCTAAGCACAATAATAATAAATAAAAAGTTTGCGGGCGATACTTTATTATTTAAAATTAAATTTTTTAAGAAAACAGAAGCGAAATGTTTTTATAACGTTGTACTCGTAGTTGGGTTTTGTACATGTAATTCCTGATATTTTTGGTAGGCTATTCCAGATATATTTTTGAAAAATTTTACGCGTGTTTTAAGAAACCAACAACCGTTTATTTTGAATTGGTTTATAGATTAAGTTATTTAATGAAATTCGGGCAAGCAGTTTTTTTTTTCAATTTTTTTTTTTTGGGTGTATTTCTGTGGCTTAATGAATTTTTATTTTTAATGGAAAGCTACTGTAATGTTTTTCTAAGATTTTTATCTGTTAAATAATTAATTGTAAATTTATTACGGAGTAGAATTTTTTTTTTTTTTTTTAAAAAAAACTTTGCGTTGGACAGATAAGAGATTGTAATCCCAAACAATTATCGGCAAACTGGTCATACTGACATTTCGCCGTTGTTAATACAATATCACAATAATTATTTACCTCGGCTGACATTCCACCTAAATTTAAAAATATATCCAATATCGAAACAAGATTCACTGAAGCGAGTTGAATTTGAAAGTCTGGTTTATAACTACTAGCGTTGACGTACTTGGATCGAAAGAAGCCGACACCTTCGTTCCCTCCCCACAATGTTAGCGGACCTTAATAAATTCTTTCAGAAATTAGCTTCAGTAACTTATATTATTCTTAAAAATAGCCATTAATGACCTTTCCTCATCAAAGAGTACTGAAGGATGCTCTTCAACGACAAAACGTTTTTTATCCTCCAAGTGCACTTTTTGCAGCTGACTTTCCAAGCCAAGCCCCAGCACCCAACATGATCTTGGAGGTTTTCTCCCACTCCCGGAAGATTCACTACCACCGGAATCTAAGATCAAGCGTCATTTTTTTTTAGTTTTTATTCTTACTGAGTAAATTTAATCATTGCATTATGCTGTTGAAGGTGGTTTGCGGGTCCGATTCCGGAGTGCATTAAAATCTTCGGAGACATAAACGCTCCCGCACTCAAAATAACCTCTAAGGTGCTGTAGGCGTGGTACATCAATCCATTTCTTCGGTATTCAACACCTATAGCTTGTTTATAACTGTCAGTTATAATCTAAAATGACAACATATTTATTTAATTGAAACATTTGTCATATTATTTGCGTTTACTCTAGTAACATGTGCATTTGTGAGTACAACCAGATTGGGTCTTTTTTTCATTATTGGTGATAAATAAGCCGCATAAGTGCTCCATCTCACGCCATTATCTATAGTGAAGGGAAGTTGAGCTACACCTAAACGGAACAAATTTTGATGGTCATTAAAAAGTGCTTTAGGTAATTAGTATTATTTTTTGCCTAATTGATACGCGGCATTGATGTCCGCGACATAATCGCCAGTGTACGCAGCACTTTTAAGAAACGCATCGATAATCTTTGTAGAATAAGGAGCGGAGGAGACTTTTAAAGGTCCTCTTGTGTTGTGATAATTCTCTGAAATAAATTTTTTTTTTAGTTTTTTTTAAAGGCATGTACTTTATAAAACTGGGGATTTTGTTTGTAACCATCTGCTATTTGTTCCGGTATAGTGTTTCCTTCGGATTTATAAATATAAGGAAACAGGTCGTCGAAACCCCATCCTTCGTTCCCCAACGCTTTCCAGTGATTGTAATCTTCTCGGTTTCCTCTTATGTACATCATGGCGTTTATACTGCTCGACCCACCCAACATTTTCCCTTGAGGATATGTCGGTTGCTACACATACAAATAACAATCATTTAAATGCTCGAAACGAGGTAAAGGCACGCGTTAACTTACGTTGTTTGGGTAGGACATGAATGCGTTAGTTTGAGATTTTACCAAAAAATTCCAATCAACTTTGGTTCCGACGTTAAGAATTGACGCTGCCGGAACATATGACGTGAGCGGTGGACAATCGCCGGCTTCTAACAGTAGCACGTTAATATGTGCATTTTCGGTCAGTCTATTGGCAAGCACTGATCCTGCCGAGCCGCCTCCAACTGCCACATACAACTGATTAATTATTTAATCTACAGTTACGAACGGTGCAGTTTAACTATAATGGTTATACCAATTATGAAATGAAACCTGGTGTTGGCTGCTTTTATCGCGCTCGATTTATCTGGACACACAAATGGCCAAGTGACCAGATTAATCATATTCATAAGGTTTGTCAAGTTCGCCATCTTGTGTGCTTAACAATTATTATTATCAACGTTCTCGCTTGGATTCACCATCTATTTTAGCGTCATTTTAACGCAGAAAATTTTGATTTGGTTTTTTATTGATTTTTAATGTAAAAAAAAATAAATTGGTGGCTTACCAAATACGGTACTTGTTGTTAATAAGCTTCAGAAAATGGATTAAACATATAATTCGATATTTTGCAATAACAAAAAAAAAAAAAAAAGTAAAAATTCATATTTGCAATATGATATTCAGATAATTTTATATTTGAAATAGTTATTTTAGTAATTTGATATCATTAATATTAGTATTGTGTGCGAGTAAATGCGATGTGTGTGCGTAGTTTAATCTGAAAAAATAAATACTATGCCGTTTTATTTAATAGAAATTAATGAAAACAAAAATTCAAACAAAATTTAATACACTAGCTTAATTAAATATAATATTCGTATAAGTCTTATTATTCGTATAAGTTTTACCAATTATAAGATCGAACTTCATGAAGGCTATTTTGAATTGTTGAAAAGGGTGCCAGTTTATGAGTGGTAATATTAGCATCATAACTGTGTGAAATATATTTGATAAGAAATTCATTGTTAATTTCTTTTTTTTTTTTTTTAACGAAGAACTAGAAGAGAAATGGCTTTAGCATCAACGTAGATTTTTAAACTTTGGTTAGATTTACAATGAGTGTGCGATAGTGCAGATTAGCAAATGTAATAATATAATTACAGTAACTGCGACGTTAAGGGCAATGAAAAATCAACAAAATAGCATTCTGTTACATGGCAAATGCGAAAATTGTCACAGATCGCATTTGACGTAGGCGGCAGCGAGCCACAAGTGGCCCCGTAACAAGTCAATAGAGCTCTTTGAGCTAACAGAAGACACAAACACACAACGCATGGAAAATAACAACAGCAAAATAGCTTACAAAGATTAAATGATAATGTTAGTGACGGAATCGCTAACAACTCGATTAAAATTTTATAAATGTAGGAGCACATTGGTCTCCTCGTCTTTAAAATGATTTGCAAAATCGAACTTTATTTTTCTCGATTTAGACCAAAATTAATTCCGGAGAAACATACGCACGTAAATGGATTTTTAAACAGAACATTGATATAGAATCGCATCAATTATTATTTTATTCAGTTTGTTAAGGCAATTATGATAATTATTGTTTCTCCATAATAGTATGCAATAGGTTAGCTGTAACAGCACCAGCTCTTGGTAGATGTTGCTCAGCTGATACTCGCGATCAACCCCGTGCGTTACCTATCATGCTAATACACTTACATTTTATTCCCCCCTTATAAATAATACAAATTAAATGATTAATGCGTGATTATGCCTCGTTCATTGCATTTCTAACTATAAAATATTACTGTACATGTACTTAAAAAGTAAAAATCATGTTTAGAATTTTCTCGCATAAATAAACATCTCAAAGAAAATAATTCCTAGCTAGGCTACTGTATAAACAATTTAATTTCATAAGCATCATCTAATACTTTTGTTAGGTACTATTTAAAATCTACAAAATAATGTCTTGCGGATAGTAATTATAATATTTTTAAATATAAAAAAGCATGTTAAAAAAAAAACAACTTTTTAATTAGTTAGTGTAATTTAAACGAAATTTCACATTCCCCTTACTCCAATGATCTGTTTTCGACAACGTGCAAGCAACAAAACGAGCGTAAATTATTATTAATAATATTATGACATCAATTTTGTTGTTAACATTGACAACATATGGTATGTGTACTTTTCTAATTAAGGGGGAAGGAAGAAATGCCTATCTAGTTTGACTTTTTTATGTTGTTTAGTAGTACATGTACAGTATGATATTAGTAGCGTTTTTAAATCTGATAATGACAATAATTTTAAGAAGAGCTTAGAAAATAATGTGGTGACGAAAAGGTAACGGGAAAATTGGTTGCATTGCTGTTCGAATAATAAATATCGTTGACATTTTATGGATTGCTTTAATAGCTGTTAATTGTTAGGTGTTTTTTTTAGAAACTTAATTAAATATTTGTAACTTACGCTTAAATAAGCTGCAATTGTATTAGCTACATCTAGTTGTCATTCTAATTGGATATTTGTGCGATGCTTGGTGGCACTCAAACTTTGTACGCTTTTTTATTTGTATACACTATTGATTCTCTGATGACACATTGACAATAAAATAAACAAACAGCCAAGAGCAATTATTAGGCTAGGTATACATGTAGTGGATGGCAAATAATTGTAAAGTTGTATGGACGATGTGAAATAAAGCATTATAAGAATCACTCATAAAAATTGATAATATTATTAGAGTAATATAACGATTAATAATAATCGTCCAAGTTAATTAAATTATAAAAATTTATAAAAAGAAAATAACTCAATATTCTTAAATAAAAAAAAAATGGGTGTTGAATAAGTTTTAAAGTCTAACGGTTTTAATCACATATTTATATTGTTACAAAGTAATTGCGCGTTTAACTAAACTAACTCATAGAATTAAAAAAAAAAAAAATTGGTTTTTCAAACAATGAAATTAAAGTTAAAAACAAGTTGTGTGATGAGTTAATCATTTGCTGAACAATTCTCAAATAATTATTACGGTATAAGATTAATTTTGAATAGTATAAGTTCACCGCTTATGTTATCAGCTTTAGTAAATGGATTAAGCATATTATTTTACATTTCGCAAAAAAAAAAAAAGTAATAATAATTGCAATTTAATATTTTGATAATTTTACACTTGAAATAACAATTTTTGGTAATTTGATATCATTAGTAATAATTTTGATGAGCATTGTGTGCGAGTAAATGCGCGTGTAGAAAGAAATAAATATTAAAAGCAACAATATAATCGCAAAATAACTAAAATGTGATAAATATAGCATCCTTATTTGCCCAGATTATATTCGATTTAAAAATTACATTTTTTATTAACCTTTAAAATTTTATAACCCGAGTCCTACGGTGAGAGTTTAAATGTTGTATTTTGCCTTAATGACGTCAGATATTTTTTCTGCAATCATCGTGACGGGCGCGCAGGTATTTCCAGTCGTGATTTGCGGTATAATCGAGGCATCGACTACCCTCAATTGACTAACTTTATAAACCTCGAGGTCTGAATTGACCACAGCCATGGGGTCGGTCGATGGCCCCATTTTACACGTTCCCACCGCGTGGTACACTACCATTGTATAGTGACGACACACGCATTCGTAGTACTCGTCGCTGAATTGGGTTATGTTTTCACATCCGGGATAAACAGTTGGGTTGAGTTTAGCTCCTATTGATTGGAACGGAAGTTGATTACCAATTTCAACCACTTTCTTTACACCTGAAAAATAATACCGGTACATGTATGTTGCAATTAATAATTTAAAATCAATTATCAATTATTGATCTACATAAAAAAAAAATTATAGCCTATTAATATTACAAACCTGCAACGAGAACTTCGATATCAGCGGGATTAGATAAGTACTTAAAATCCATGATTGGTGGGTCAGACGGCTGGTTGCTTTGAAGGGTCAGTGTTCCACGACTTTGCGGATTGATATTAAAAACTTCGATCGTAAATGCTTCACTGTAGAACAATGGTTGATAATATTGTATTGCTTCCTGCAATTATTTATATTTTATTTGGGATTAAGCTTAACTAGCTCAATAATTATTTTGATTAAATTTACCGTAATAGATATTCCTGAAACCATCGATGTTAACAGAACAGTTCTGCCTAAATTTGTTGACACAAACTGAATTTCAATATCGGGTTTATTGATAGTCTGATTTGCAAATTCTGTTTCGAAAAATGCAACTCCTTCATTGCCCGCCCATAAGGTCAAAGGTCCTTAGCAAAGTAATTGGATATCGTTATTATAAAGGCCGCTTATAATTTGCTTAGTTAAAAATTAATTAACTTACCGTCTCGATTAAGAAGATAACCGAGAAGGCTGGACGGAGAAATAATACTTAATATTGTGTAGGTGCAACCGGTGCAGTTGACTGTCCACGATAAAGCCCCACATCCGACGTGATCGTGAAGATTGCTGCCAACGCCTGGTAATTCAGCAACAACGTCGATCTACAAGCAGAATTACTGTTAATACAGCAGTATTATTAAAATCTCGGTTAAATTTCTTAATTTCGACTGACAGAGTGCTTCTGAAGTTCGCTGATTGGTCCAATGCCGGACAACATCAAAAGCTTCGGAGACCCAATTGCGCCAGCACTTAGGATGACTTCTTTAGAAGCGTAGACTGTTTTGATGTCTGTTTGTCCATTTAGCACGTACTGTACGCCAGTAGCTTGGTTCTGAGTATTTGTCAATATCTGATGAATTTTAAAATTTAAATGTAGTTTTATGCTAGAAATGTTCGGTATCGGATGTGTACAAGGTGAAATTACTTTAGTGACAAGAGCGTTAGGAACTACAACGAGGTTATTTCTTTGAGATACTGGTTGTATGTAGGCGGTATAAGAGCTGCTCCTGTCCCCGTTGTCAAGCGTAAATGGGATTTGAGTCACTCCTTGATATTTATTTTGTTGATTAGAAATTAATAATAGTTAAGTTCTAATTATTACAATACCTGTTTGATTAGGACCATTGATGTCGGTAATCTCATAGCCGCTCATTTGACTACTTTGTATAAACGATTGCAAAGACAATGTTGAATAAGGCGCAAGTGAGACGATTACTGGACCGGAAGTGTTGTGATATAAAGCTAATATTTTCATTTAGAGTTTAAATATAAAGATTGAACATTATCCTATTATCAGAATTTTAATTTACTATCATTTTCCTGATTAGGGATTCTGTTGCCCTCTGCTTTTAGAAAGTAAGGTAGACAATCGACCCAACCCCAACCAGCATTTCCCAGAGATTCCCAAGTATCGTAATCGTCTGGATTGCCTCGTACGTACATCAGTCCGTTTATACTGCTCGATCCTCCCAACGCTTTCCCTTGCGCAAAGTTGGGTTGCTTTTTAAACGGGATAATAATTATAATGAAATAAACCAACTTCAAAAATGTAGCTTACATTGTTGGGGTATGAGAGGAAAGAGTTGTTTTGAGGAGCGACTTTAAACTTCCAATTGGCGTCTGTGAATATGACCACCGGGGTGGTGCCCGGCACATCGGACAGAATTGTAGGGTAGCCCCCGGCTTCCAACAAAAGCACATTTACATTTGGATTTTCCGTTAGTCGACTGGCAACTACGCAACCAGCTGTTCCGCCTCCGACTACGCAAACATCATTATAATTATTTTATTTCTTTTATTTATTAAGGGGTGTTACTTTTATGCATTAATATTTTAATTAAATGCGAATGTGAAATTTAATCCTCAACCAAAAACTATTTGATTAATAATTTTTTTTTTATTACTACTGTAAATCTGGTTAATACTTTTTATTTGCGGTGGATTTTCCTTAGGAGCTGCTATATTTTCCCTCCTGTGAGCGGCTGATAGATATTAATTTTTTACTTGTTTGAAGTTTAGTACTGTACCTTAGGGTTTTTCCCGCAGCGAAAATTGTTTGCATTAATCAACGAGCGGTTTTTTTACCATAAGCGGCAAATGTTTTCCCGCTGTTATTTTTTGATCGAGAGCGGAATAATTATACTGTATAGTTTTTCCACGAACGCGGGGGGGGGGGGGGGGGGCTTTTTTTTACAGCTAATGGTTGCATTTTCGCGGCTAGTTGTTAAATTTATTAATCTCGGGGCGGAAATTTTTTTTTTTTTTTTATACTCTATATAATTTTTAAAAAAAATGTTCTAAATTTTGAACGTCAACTTAATCATTGTTCACTATTATTCCGAAATGCCAAATTCAAGTTAGCGTTCAAAACTTTCAAAAAGGTCTTAAAATGGTAGGCTAATTTTTTTTAGTGTGGTATGGTTTCAAAATGGAAATGTGTATTTTATGTTTCACTCTGCATATTTATTTAATTAAAATTAATAAAAGCAGAGATTCTAACTAGATTTAATAACTTAATTAAATACTGGGTACTGTTCTGGTTGGTGGCAGCTACGCGTAAAATCGAAAACTACCGAAAACAGCGATTCACATACAGTATAAAAATATAAATTTATTTTGAAATTTAAAAGCTAACCGTTTGTCGAATGGCGATATTATCGATTAATTTAGATGACACGCGTGGCTGCCAACAAACAGAACAGCACTAAAATACTGTAAAATTAGATTATTACAAGTCTTACCAATTATAAAATCAAACTTCATGAAGGCTATTTTGAATTGTTGAAAAGGGTCCCAGGTTATGAGTGGTAATATGAGCATCATAAATGTGTTAAATATATTTGATAAGAAATTCATTGTTACCGGTAACTATTTTTTTTTTAAATGCATGCACACTAATAACTGGAAGAGAAATGACTTTAGCAGCAACGTGCATATTTTAGCGTTTTGTGAGTACAGATGTTAGCAACTGTGACGTCGTTATTTTTTCAAGGCAAAAAAAAACAAATGTAATTAGTATTCGGCTGCAAAATAAACAAACTATTAGGAGGTGCGGGATTTAATTTGAATTTAGGCTGTTGGGCTATTTCATAAAAAAAAAAAAAATTTTCCTATATTTTTATTAGGCATTTTCCTGACTTGTAATTAATCAAGGTAAAACCCGAAACAAAATAAATTCTGTACGTGACTTAGGAACTACAGTACTGAAAAAAGTATTTCTATATAATATGTACCGTAATACTGTATAATGTACCGGTAATTAAGATTTAAATTTTATTTATTTTCTTATAAATATTGCGAATATTGTAGGCTGCTCTATTTTAATGCGCAAAACGCTTTTACATGATTGTTAACCTATAACTTTAGTATTTATTTTAGAATAATTTTAAGTTAATAAGATTTTTTACAAAGAGCATTGTTATAATTATGCTACCTCAAAAATACCCGAAATTCGGCTGCGCGCTGCTACCTTTTTTGGGGAGTTAAAGAAGGGTGGTATCGGGGGGGGGGGGGGGGGGCGATCCCCCCCCCCCCCCCTATCTATAACCTAGGTATACGTAAATTATGTACAGTACAATTAACTTAGTTGTTTTCTATGTATTTTTAACGCTGCATGCGATGAAAATCTATGCAATCTGTTGTTTCTGAATTATAATGGGTTTTATGTCATAAATGATAAAGCCATAATATCTCATGTAGGCCTAACTATCCAGGAGTATTTATTTCGATTTTATTATTGTTAAGCGTTGAAGTACATTGAAAACGTTCTCCCGGTAATTAAAACATTGGTTTTTATTTATTTTCATAACACCCTGTAAAATTGATGTCAAAACTGCAACAGATCGCATTTTTTTTTTTTTTTTTTTTTAATAAAATATTATTTGCGTCACTCGAATTGGCAAATGAGGAAAGTACATGGAAAAATGGAGTACAGTTAATGAGCTCATTTCTAGGAGCATTACAGCGATAGGGCACCATATTGCTCAAGTAGGCCACATGTGGGCAGAATACCGCCCCTAGAACAAGTCAATAGAGCCCCCTGAGCTAACAGTAACAGAGAAAACACAGGCTCGCAGCGCATTATTGTAACAACGCCAAAATATTTTATAAAAAGTAAATTACAAAGAGCAATAATTATTATTGTAATGTTAGTGCAGAATCGTCAATTTCACTTTAGTCTCCTCGTCCTTAAAAAAAATACTGCAAAAGTTGTGTTTATAATTTCCTCACATAAATGGGGATTTAAAAAATATTTTCGAGCTATAAACAATTTTTAGGTACTAATACGTTGACTATAACAAAAAGTTTAAATAGCTTTTTAATTACAGTAGTTAATGTAATTTCCATGAAATCTCACAATAGCTGAACTCCAGTGATCAATTTTTTTTTTTCTGCGTACTAAAGTACTACGTGTAAAGTATTATCAATAATACAGTACTGTACAGTGACTTTAAAGTCTTTAATTTAATATTATAATGATGTTATCCCGATAATTAGAAACCCGTCGGGACAAGAAAGATAAGGGGTAAATTTGATGTTTGGATAATTACTTTTGGCATTTTATTGATTCTTTAATGTCTATTTTTTATTCGAAATTTAATCAAATATTTGCAACCCGGGTCCAAATAGGCAGTGATTTGTATTATGTAGGATTCAGTTAGTTTGCGTTTTAATTGGATATTTGTGTGATGCTCGGGATTCGTGCCATTCTCAAACTGAAATTTGTAGCATTTTTTTAATTTACCTATCGCTGTTCAATCCCCTATGACACATTGATAATAAAAAAAAAAATCAGACAGCCAACAGCCTACTATAATTATAGCAGATGGGTCCAAGTAATAGAGACCATGCGCGTAACGTCACGTAAGCGACATTAACTAGGTTAACATGTGAAGTGACGTCACTACACATAACGTAGTTAACGTGCTTGACATTGCTTACGTGACGTTAAGCGCAAGGTCTCTATTACTTGGACCCATCTGACACGCTACGGCCAGATGACGTTTTCGCATCATTTTAAAATGGTTGGATTAAGCTGAGCTCCTAGCGCTTGAAACGGAGGCGTATTAACCATTTCAATTGCTTTTTTCAAGGCTAAGAAATTAATGTTATTGTTACATTTTTATAATTGCAAATATTAAACTTTTCTTTCCCGCAATCCGGGCATATAAACGGCCATGTCACAAGAACAAGAATATTTATGATGGCAGACAAGTCCATCTCGATTGATTTTTCAACAGATAATAATTGACGTTTGGATTTACATGTAGCAACTATAATACAATAGTCTCATTTTAACAAAGAATATTATTTTATATAAGATTAATTTGAATTTATTTTCATTATAAAAATAAAGTAGTAGCTTACGAAGCACAGTAGATAATTGTGATCAATTAACTGGTTGGATTAAACAATTGTAAAGTATTAGATTACTGTAAAAAAAAAACCCCCCCACAAGTGTTTCAAAGCTTAAATATTGAATATTTTTTAACTGCAGCAAAGTAGTGAGTTAACAGATTTATTGAACAGAATATTATTGGTTAATAATTGCGCCACTTGTATTTGTTTTTATTTTATTGCATTTGACACTATTCGCACATTTCAATGCTAAAATTAACTCATTTTGTTTAAATGTGTTTCCTAGCATTTGAGTTAAATAGTCCATTATTATTATTTTTACTGTTAATAATTATTGGATTGAAAAATATATTTTTTAAATTAACAACTTATCTAAGGTCCCTACCATAATCTCAAGCTGTTTTTATCATTAAAACAGTCGTAAAGTTTAAATAGCAGAATAATTATTTACAATTTTGACAATGTAATGTTGAATTAGATTTATCAAACAAATGCAAGTAGCATGTGTTTGAATTTGTTGGGGGGGTTTTTTTTTTTTGCATTTGACGTTAATTCTGCACATCAATATTTAAATTAACTGATTTTTTATATGGGGTTTTAGAATATTTTCGATACATAGGGTAATCCGAACTAATTTAGTAATGAATCACCATATTACGGTAATTAAAACATTGCATTTTATTAACAACAATAGAATTTCTCTCAATTAAAACCGTTAAGTTCCCAAATTTAATCTTAACAAGAAAAGGCATAAAATTATATTCTTTCTCAGCTCTACAAGTTAATGTTAAGGTTTGATTTAAAAATAAATAATCATCAACTATCATCAAATTATTAAATTTAAAATCATGTTTTGATGGTTTGAAAATTACGAAACTGGTGCATATTAATAGTTAATTGTAATTCGATTTTAAAAATAGAAAGTTTTGCTAAAATTAGACATCAATTAAGGTGTTAATTGCGCATCTAAGGGCTTTTTTTAAAAATAATTATATAAAGAGGAAAGTCATAATAATTATTACCACCAGTAAAATAAATATGAAAGGTGAAAATTTATCTAAAGAAAAAGTCTAAAAGAAAGAAGGGAGGGACTTTTCCTAAATCAATTTACTCTCGCTTTGTAGAGGGTTGAAGCGAAAGTTTTAATGGGGGGGGGAAAAATCAAGGCTTACAGTGAGTGAAAATTTATTGTAATTGTTAAGAATAAAAGAGAGAGAAAAAAAATTCAGATTAAAATAAAATTTTGAAATGTGGTTTCTAATCAACAAGTTGAATGGGAACAAGTTTGAGAAAGGGTTCTTAATGCAAACTTAAATATCATATTTTTGCTTAATAACATCGCTTTGTTTTTCTGCCATCATAATAGTAGGCGCATTTGTATTTCCGGTAGTCAAGACAGGCATAATTGAAGCGTCAACTACTCTTAATCCCGTCATGCCATAAACCTCTGACTTTGAATTTACTACGGCCATGGTGTTATTACTCGGACCCATCTGACAAGTTCCAGCCGGGTGAAAACCTATGAAAGATAAGTGGCGGATGAGACATTCAAGGTATTCATCGGTAAGCTGCCCGAGGTTTTCGCATCCTTGTAAAATGGTTGGATTAAGCTGAACTCCTAGCGCTTGAAACGGAGGCGTATTGACCAATGCAATTGCCTTCTTCATGCCTGTGAAATTAAGGTTATTGTTAAATTTTTATAATTGCAAATGTAAAACTCTTCTTGCCTTGTATTAAAACTGCAACATCGGCGGGGTTAGACAAGTAATTGATATCTATGATTGGAGAATCAAAAGGGTTATTGCTTTGAAGTGTGAGTGTTCCTCGACTTTTAACGTCAAGATTGTTGACTATTGTCAAAAATACGCTTTCGTTAGCTAAAGGTCCGTAATATTGGTTTATAACCTAAATACAATAATAGAGATCAGAAAATATGTTATAATGTAAGTCGTCAATAAAGTTTGCCAACTTTGTTTTGAAAATTGCACATTTTCAGAACAAAGTACTGTAGTTTAAACTGACAATGAAATAACTAAAATTATTTATTGCAACGAATATCAATCAGATTAAATATTTAATTGATTAAAGCAAATTATAATTTTTTCGAGGAATTTGAAATTTTTAGTTGCTTTCGTTAAATGGGAAATAATTTGATATTGAATTACGATGATTCTAGAATTTTTTACTGAAAGTTTAGTAAATCGTTATTCAGAGAATTGTTATTTTTAGGATTTACGTTTTCATTTTTAATAGAATAGTGGTGCCCCAAAAACGAAGGACAGAATTATTGAAAAAAGTTTTTTTTTTTTAATGAAACTGTTATCCCATACTATTACAGTATATAAACATTTCAATGCTATTAATGAATTCACTTACATCTCGTGACATTCCACTAAAAGTTTGAAAGAAATCCGCAATTGCACCAGGATTTACTGTAGCGAACCAGATTTGAATATCTGGTTTGTTGCTCGAATAATTTGAATTAAAAAAGCCGACACCTTCGTTGCCTCCCCACAGTGATAGCGGTCCTTAAAACACGTGCGTTTTACAATATTACAAAATTAAAGTATTTGCAATATTAATCAGTTAATACCATTCCCTGAAGAGAAGTACTCATACGCGCTCGACGCTGTCAAAACGTCGCCAATGTCGTAAGTACAATGGGTGCAGTTAATTTTCCAAGCCAAACCCCAACACCCAACATGGTCTTGGAGGTTTTCTCCCACTCCCGGAAGATCCATTACCACAGAAATCTAAAATCAAGTGTCATTTTTAGTTTGTATTCTTGCTTAGTATATTATTTTCATCATTGCATTATGCTGTTGAAGCTGGCTCGCTGGTCCAATTCCGGAATTCATTAAAATCTTCGGAGAGTTTAAAGCTCCTGCGCTTAAAATGACTTCTTTGCTGCAATATGCATTATACGTCAAGCCATTCCTTTGGTACTGCACTCCAGTGGCTTGTTTATTATTTGTTAAAATCTAAAGTAAGAACATAATTATTTATTTTTTTAAAAAAAATTCAAACACGGGTCAAATTATATTATGTTTACTTTAGTGACATATGCATTGGTGACAACAACCAGATTTGATCTCGTGTTCATCGCCGGTGATAAGTAAGCCGTATTAGTACTCCATCTGTGTCCGTTGGACATAGTGAAAGGAGTTTGAGCTATACCTAAAAGGGATAAACTATTTATTAGGCCAGATTAAGTTTTCTTGGGACCTTAGTTAAAATGATTTTTTGTTCTTTTTGTTAAAAAAAATTAAGCTTGTGATCTATACTATAAAAGCTGTTCGCTCCTTTACTACTTTACAAACATTACCTGATTGGTTTGCAGCATTGAAATCATTGACGTAATCGCCGGTGAATGGACCAGTTTTAAGAAATGTTTCGAGAGCCAATGTAGAATAAGGAGCGTATGAAACTTTTAAAGGTCCACTAGTGTTATGATATTGTACTGAAAAAAGAACAATTTTAAATTTAAAAAAAAAATTACGGTACATGTACTGTAAACGTTTTTTGGGGGACTTATTTAAATATAGCATGATATAATTTAGTTTTAACCATCTGCCATTTGTGCCGGTATGGTGTTTCCTTCGGCTTTAAGAAAATAAGGAAGACAGTATTCGTAAGCCCATTCTTCATTCCCCAATGCTTGCCAATTATCAAAATCATCTTTGTTTCCTCTCACGTACATCATGGCATTTATACTACTTGACCCACCCAGCATTTTCCCTTGAGGATATGTCGGTTGCTAAACGTGCAAATGATTATTATTTAATATTATTATTTGCTAAAATAAGTACATTAATTTTGTCAACTTACATTGTTTGGGTATGACAAGAATGCATTATTTTGAGGTTTTATCAAAAAGTTCCAATCAACTCTGGTTCCTATCGTAAGAAGTGATATTGTCGGTATAAAATTCATAATCGGTTGACATCCTCCCGCTTCTAATAGTAGCACCTTAATATTTGGATTTTCAGAAAGTCTGGCGGCTAACACTGCTCCTGCTGAGCCGGCCCCAACTGGCCAAGTAAACTAATTATTAGAGCGAACCAAAGTTAAAGATTTGGCCGATTGAAGTTTTACCAATTATGAAATCAAATTTGGAGGTGACCAATTCTTCTCCGCAATCCGGGCATATAAACGGCCAAGTGAAATGAATAAAAATATTTACAATGGCAGACCAGTCCATCTTGGTTGATTTTTGAGCAAGTGTAATTGACGCTCGGATTTAGCAACTAAAATAATGGAATTTTAACATATATTATTTTAATTTAGATTAGTACAAATTCACTTTCGTAATTAAATTAAATTAGTAGCTTACGAATAGATTAAATAATTTTAGAATACTGTCAAAAAAAAAAAAAAAAAATTATTTTAAAAATTAATACCGCATCTTCTAACCTCTAATCCTTTATTCCTCTAACCTCTAATCCTCTAACTGCTGCAGTATAGTGTTTATATACTGTGGATTTATAAAACAAATGCTGGCGGTGTGTAAATAAACCCGGCGCTACAGTAGTTTTTGTTTGATTTTTTTTTCATTTGACATTGTTTGGGCATTTCAATGTCAGTGTGTTAAACTATACTGTGTTTCAGAATATTTTAAATACATATTATAGTAGGCCTACATTATATTTTTTTATTAATATTTGGATTAATAAATTATTTTCTAAATTAATAATTTAAATAAGACCCAATTATTACGCCATAAAAGTTTTCAAGATTATAACAGTTGTAAAGTTTAATTGCTGTAACTTCATAATTAGTAATTACGAGTATTTATAATTAATTATGATAATGTAGTGTTGGTATAGATTTATTTATTATTTATTTTATTTTTATTTTATTGAGGTTTCAACCGAACATATTTGTACATTAATCCGCAAAAACCAATATGCAATCTTGTTCAGTTGAAGCAGCATATGGTCTCATGAGGACAGAATGCCGCCCTATTAAACAAACACAAGTAGCTCATAAAAAGTGCCATTTTCATGTGCATGTAGCCTACTGAGGCTACTGGCATTGAATTTTTATTGCATTTGGCGTTTATTTTGATTTCAATGTTTAAGTTAACTAATTGTTTAATTGTACAGCGTTTTACCCCGCAATAACGGCTAAACGTTTAACGGCGCCTCGCAATAACGACGCTTAAAATCTTCAACCGCGTTCCTAATTTCCATTGTACTCAAGTGTTGTGAGGGAGGAAACGCACACCCCTTCTTACGCCAAAATGCATTAAAGACTACATGTATGGCGATTTACTTAATGGCGTTTTTTTTCCTGAACGGCAAGGGTTCGCTTTTAATTGCGCTGTTATTTTGGATTCGCTACTGTATTTTGTATACATACTGCAGTTGAATCTGTTATTAATACAGCAATTGAAATAAATAATATAAAAGTTTTTAAAAAAATATTTGGCGTCGACACTATTAGCCTACAACGGTTTTTATCATTACAAGAGTGGTAAAATTTTAATAAATGAATTATTATTTACAGATGTGACAATGAATTGTTGAAATAAATTTATCAAACAAATGCATGTGGCGCGTTTTTTTTTTCTTCTGCGCCATATGCATTTGTTTGATTTTTGTTGCATTTAACGTTACGACACTTTTGCATTTCAACGCCAAACATTAAGTCATTGTTTTGTACGGGGTTTTAGAATACTTTTTATTCAAAGTAAATTATATTTTTAATAACTATAGCCTACCAGTAATTTAAATTAACTTATATAGAATACGAGAAATCTGCAACAAAAAGTAATAATACGTATTGCGAATTAATAACTTTTATAGCGTGCTTGCCAAACCGCCAAACGCCAAAACGCCAAACCGTTTTCATTATCAAAATAGTGGTAAAGGTTAAAATAATATTTGAAATAATTATTATTTATTATAGCGACAAAGTATTGTTTAAATAGACTTATCAAGCAACGGCAAGTGGCGCTTTTAAAAAGCACCACTTGCATTTATAGTTAATGAGTTTTATCGCATTTAACGTTACTTTTGCATCCCAACGTTAAACTTAATTTATTTTTAAATACAGTACAGTGTTTTAAAATACAAATATATCGCTATCAACAATTGGAGTACATAAATTTAGAATTGCAGTATTATAGAAAACTGTTAAATCAAATATGTAGCCTACAGTATTTTGCAAATTAATAATTTTTCTACCGGTAGCGCTATCGGTATCGTTTTCTACCGGTATCGAAAGAGACGTAAAATTGCAACAACTGATTATTTATTTACAACTACATTAATGTAGCGTTGAAAATGGTTTATCAAACAAATGCTAGTGGTGCATAAAATTTGTCACTTGAATTTGTTGACTTTTTATTGCGTTTGACGTTGCGTTTGCGGAAACGGTGGCAAAAAAATTAAATTAATTTGTTTTAGAATGCAGTATTTTTGGATATTGTAGATGCATAGTGCATATTGTTGTTAATAATTGTGGAATAATAATAAAAAAAAAAAGTGCAAAAAAAATATATTTAGTGAATTAATAATAGCTTACCAGTATAATTACTCAACATTCAAAAGAGTCGCACATTTTAAATACATGAATAATAATTATTTCCAACTGCTATCAGTAGTATGCAGCATTTTAGTGTTGAAATATAATGTGTTGTTTTAACGTTACTTTAGTATTTTAATGGCGATACAGTACTGGTAGTAATTTATTTATTTTTTTAATACATACCGTACTGCATTTTAGAATACCGGTGTTTTAGATACATAGTAAGCCAACACTATATTTATTTCGCATTGGGAATTTCAAATTATAAATTTCAGACAAACATTAAATTTAATTTATTACCAGTACATTATTTTATAATATTAATATCCCATTTAATAAGAATTTTATTCAAGTTCGGTCCAAAAAAAACAAAAACATTAGCGATGTTTCTAAAATATTATTTGAGAATAAGAAAGGACGGAAAATTAAAATAAATATGCATTAAAATGCAACTACTTTCGGTTTTAGTCTATTTATAACTATAAAATATTTAATGTTTTAATTTGATTAAAAATTAAATACGTGCTTAATAATAATTATTTTCAATTGCTGTGAATTTTTCATGGGCACCCAATATCTCACGACTGTACCGTTATATTGAAATCGCAAAACCAGTTTTTTATTTTGATTCTTTATAGGGTGGTAGCTTTCTTAATGATCGACACACATTTTTAAATAATATAATGATTAAAAAAAATTAATTAATAATAGTATATTATTCATAATATTGGCTAAACACTCATTATACAGCCCAATTATTAAATAAAAATCTTAACCTAAATTATTACAAATAAATAAGCAGTGTCCGAATTTAAATGCTTGCTTACGGTGAATACATTAATTTAATACCGTAAGTATGCTGAAATTAATGTGGATTTTAAATTTGGAACAAATTAAATGTTATATATTTTTTTTAATAGCATCAGATATATTTTTTTTTTTTTTGCAATCATCGTGATTGGCGTGCATGTATTTCCACTAGAAGTTTGCGGCATAATCGAGGCATCCACCACTCTCAATTTACAGCACTGACTTTATAAATCTCGAGGTCTGAATTGACTACAGCCTTTGGGTCGCTCCATGGTCCCATTTTACACGTCCCTATAATAAGTTTAAAGATTTATTTAGATTTAGCTCTATAATTAAATTCATAATCCAGTACGCGTAACTGTGATTTTAATATTTTTGACGAATATAATTTTAAAATTGTTGATATTCATTTTTTTTGCCGTTTTATACATTAATTAAAGTTGTCTAAGGAGATTTAATTATTACCACTGTATATGAATATGATAGGGCGAAGTGTAAACTAGTTTTAATAGTTGAATTACTAAAAAAAAAATTAGAAAAAGTTTTACTAATACAGTATTATTATAAAATCATAGTGCAGTGGTGGAAGATTAAATAAAGTTATTAGAGTCAATACAGTCGTAATATTACCGGTAGTTAGATTTACTGTAACATGATTAATTCTTAATTAAAGTAAAAACTCGGAGTTAGTGTCAGCAATAATAATTCTCCAAAATAATTATTGTTACAGTATTTACAAGACGATGGGAATAAAGTTTTTTTTTTTAAATTTATTTCATAGGCAAAGATACCCAATTGTACACACCGTATTGTAGATTGACAGCCATAAAAATACCATAAAAGTTTGGAAATGTTTTGAAAATTAATGACGAAATTTAAAATTGGACATTATTGACAGTAAATGTTTATTAATAGTACATAAAATTAAGAAGGCAACATAAGGTTTGAATTTAAATTTGAAACAACTGCTATCATAAACGGCCATGTCACAAGAGCAAGAATATTTATGATGGCAGACAAATTCATGTCGATTGATTTTTGAGCCGATAAAACTAAAAGTATCTAAGGACCTTATCCTCAAACTGTTCTGGAGAAAACTCATCTAAAGAAAAAGTCTAAAAGAAAGGGGGGACTTTACCTGGGTGAAAGTTTATAGTAATTTTTAAGAATAAAAGAGAAAAAAAAACTCAGATTAAAATAAAATTTTGAAAAGTGTTTCCTAATCAACAAGTTGAATGGGAACAAATTTGAGAAAGGGTTCTTAATGCAAACTTAAATACCATATTTTTGCTTAATAGCATCGCTTTGTTTTTCTGCCATCATAATAGTAGGCGCATTTGTATTTCCGGTAGTCAAGACAGGCATAACCGAAGCGTCAACTACTCTTAATCCCGTCATGCCATAAACTTCTGACTTTGAATTTACTACGGCCATGGTGTTATTGCTCGGACCCATCTGACAAGTTCCAGCGGGGTGAAAAGCTACGAAAGATAAGTGGCGGATGAGACATTCAAGGTATTCATCGGTAAGCTGCCCGAGGTTTTCGCTTCCTTGTAAAATGATAGAAGTAAGCTGAACTCCTAGGGCTTGAAACGGAGGCGTATTGACCAATGCAATTGCTTTTTTCATCTCTAAGAAATTAATGTTATTGTTACATTTATATAATTACATAAGGAAAATTCTTCTTGTTTTGTATTAAAACTGCAACATCGGCGGGGTTAGACAAGTAATTCATATCTATGATTGGAGAATCAAAAGGGTTATTGCTTTGAAGCTTGACGGTTCCTCGACTTTTTACATTAAGATTGTTGACTATTGTCAAAAATACGCTTTCGTTAGCTAAAGGTCCGTAATATTGGTTTATAACCTAAATACAATAGATTTAAGAAAATTATATTATATTATAATGTAAGTTTTTTTTGTTTGCTAACTTTGTCTTGAAAATTGTGCATTTTCAGAACAACATACTGTAGATCAAATTAACAATGAAATGTTTTTATTACGAGTTCCAAAATAATTCATTGTAACGAATATCATTCAGACTAAATTATTAATTTTTTAAAGCAAATTATAGTTTCTTCAAGGAATTTGAAACTACTCGTAGAATAAATTAAAATCTAGCTGCTTTGGACGTAATTTTTAGTTGCTTTTAGTAAATGGGATACCGGTAATTTTTAATCCAGGGAATTGTTATTATTAGAAGGCTACGTATTTACGTTTTTACTTTTTATAGAATAATGGTGTCTCAAAAATGGGAGCCAGAAATCAAAAAAAAAAAGTTTGCTTTTTTATGCTTTTAAATTTAATTTATTAAATTAACTGTTAATATGCCATTTAGTAAATATTTTCTTTAAATAAAAATAAAATACGTTCTTCGTTGCACTTTTTTGCGCCAAGCAATTTTATTAATATTTACCGGGGTACTTGTTATACACTTGTACGAGTATAATTATTATACGAGTGTATTACTTATCGGTATAATTATCTTTTAATTTTTATTTACGACAATTTGATTTTTTCTGTAAAATGACACTATTTTTAAGTTTTTAGGTTTGCTAGTTTTTTTTTTTAATCGCAATTGTTTATCGATCAGTACCTTCTCGGACACCCGGTACTGTATTTTTAAGAGGGTAATAAGAATAAATGATTTGTTTAGAAGCTGCAATTTTATAAGTTCGTTTATTTTTTTCCAAACATTTGAAGTGTTACATGCGCTTTAAAATACGTGAAGGCCCTTGATAATATTTAAAAACTAAAATAATTAGTGTTAGTAAGCTTCAGAAATGGTTTTTTAAAAAAAAAAAAAAAAAAATTTTAAATATTATACAATGTTTTAATTTCTGACGAAGCTTTTTCGGCTATCATTATTACGGCTGCTTCTGTGTTTCCACTCACAATCTGAGGCATAATCGAAGCATCTACTACTCTTAATCCACTAACATTATAAACTTGAAGCTTGGAATTGACCACAGCTGTCACATCGTTGATCGGCCCCATTTTACAACTTCCTACTGGGTGATACACCGCTAAGGTATAATGTCTGCATACGCATTCCCAATATTCGTCACTGTTTTGGGTAAAATTTTCGCATCCGGGATAAACTGCTGGGTTCAGTTGGGCTCCATAAGATTGAAACGCAGTTGAATTAGCAAATTGTATAGCAGTTTTAACGCCTTTAAACAGATTATAATTATTGTTTTATACATTTATTGTAAGGTACGTAATGTATTTGTTTGTAATTTACCTTCAACTAAGAGTTTAATATCCGTTGGATTTGTTAAATAAGCAAAATCGATGATGGGAGGTTGAGAATAGTTATTACTCTGTAATTTTATTGATCCTCGACTATTGGGTCTCAAAACAAACGGATATATTGAAAACGTTTTCTCATTAGCCCAATTTCCAAAGTAGCTTTGAAGATCCTGAAAATATAAGAGGAAAAGACTATTAGTTATCTAATTGATTCTTTTTTTATATATATTTATATAATTTAATGACATCTTGAGAAATTCCTAATAATTGCGCATTGAGAGCTATTTGACTGGGAACATTTGCTGACACGAAAGACAATTGTACGTCCGGATAAGAATTGTTTGCGTATTTTGTTCTAATGAAGGAGTTACCTTCGCTTCCAAATGAAATAGTTACTGGACCTAAATGTTCGTAAACAAAAAAATAAATAAATGGAATTAAAAAGGTTTTTATCGAACTTACCATTTCTAAATAGGAGCCATTGAAGTATGCTAGGGAGTGACATGGCATCTTGTATGCTGTAAGTGCAATCCGAGCAATTGACTTTCCATAACAAAGCTCCGCAGCCCACGTGATCTTGCAGGTTAGCCCCAACGCCTGTTAAGTTAACTGATAGCGGAATCTAAAAAATCAAAAAATTAAAATCCCTGTATAATATTAATTAGAATAAAAACAATTTAGATTGAGTTAAAGTACGTTTAGTTGTTGAAGTTGAGACGCTGGTCCAATGCCGGATAGCATTAAAAGTTTCGGAGATCCAATCGCCCCGGCACTTACAATTACTTCTTTTGTTGCTGAAACTGTGCGCGATTGCCCATTCATAACAAACTGCACTCCCGTTGCTTGCATGTTATTTAAAATTATCTGCGAAGTTAATAATTTATGTGCTTAAAAAAAAATTTTATTAAATATTTATAAAAATACTTTTGAAACTTCCGCGTTTGTAACAACGGCTAAATTTGGTCTGCTTTTGGCCGGTTGAAGATAAGCCACAAAAGTGCTTTCCCTAATGCCTTTGCTTTCCGAAAGTATATTTTGAGTAGATCCTTGAAAACAGAATATTATAAAAATTAAGATCGATTATTTTAAATGCAAACATTACTACCGGTACCTGTTTCAGTTCCGTTATTAACATCAACAACGGGATATCCATTCTGAGCGGCACTTTGCAAAAATACTTGTAACGACGGCGTTGAGTAAGGTGCGTAGCCTATCGAAAGAGGACCTAAAGCACACAATTTGATTTTAAAAGTTTTTTTTTTTTTTATTGTTGTTGTTGTTATTATGTGAACCTTCTTCGGCCATTTCAAAGTACGGTATCACGTCTGTCCATCCCCAACCTTCATTCCCCATCGATTCCCAATTGTCGTAATCGTATTGATTACCACGAAAGTACCACATGTCTCCTAAGCTACTTCCTCCGCCTAACATTTTTCCTTGAGGATAATTGGCTTGCTGAAATTTAGATTTTGACAACACAGTTTCTTAATAATCTAATGTTTTAATAATATTTTAATAATTTAATATTTGTTTTATTAGCTAATGCAGCTTGAACGCTTTATTTAACACGTGCGATATTGAACGTTTTTTTTTTTTTTTTACGAATACCGTGTAGGCCTATATTGTGACTATAATTAGTCCAAAAATTATGACATAATAAACCCGGAAAAGTTCTGTTGCAATAAATGATTCCACTACTGTATTTACATATACTGTACAATAAAATTTTATGTAAATAACAAAACTTTATGCTGTGTGCTGTACAGTGAGCGTACTAAAACAATTTTTAGAATATTACAATGAAACCCGGTTATAGTGCGATTCAAGGGACCGAAAAAATTTCGCACAATAAGCGGGGTCGCACTATATCGTGCAACCCAAATTTAGTGCGATTCAAGTGATAAAACAAAATTCGCACTAAAGGCGGGATCACACTACTATGGTGTCTTATATGAGTATTGATAAATATATACATGTACAATGTACCGTAGTACCGGTACTGAACGTTTTTGTGGATTTGTATGTGTGGTGCATATGAAGTAGCGTGTGAAAACTCCTCTTAAAATTATTTCCGTGTAAATGTTTATCACAATAAAGTTAATCTTAATAAGATAATCAGTTTATCCATACAATTTTAAAAAGTATAGAAAAATGCTTTCAGAATCAATTATTTTGATAAACATGTACTTTATTTAGTATTATTTGAGTTACCTGGTTGGGATAGGAAAGAAAAGAATTGTGCTGAGGAGCAATTTGATATTTCCAGTCTGAGTTGCTTCCCCACATGGTCGATCCTGCCGCAGGAATAGCACTTGTCAGCGGCGGACACCCCCCGGCCTCCAACAATAACACATTCACGTTGGGGTTCTCGCTTAAACGGCTGGCAACCACCGCTCCTGCTGCCCCGGCACCAACTGCACAATTATTATTAATACAATGTACATTAAACTAAACAAATTAGTGATTAGTGCTTACTGACGATGAAGTCGAATTTTGTTGTATATAGGTCAATTGTATAAAGTGGATTCCAACAAAATAATGGAAATGAAAGTAACAAAACACTATTGAATAAGTTTATTACGGCATTCATTTTTGACGTTTGCAACTCACAATGACACGCAAAAATTTTTGTTCTGTTACATGGGCGTAAGTCGAACTTAGGGGGGAAAAAATTAAAGAGAATGCGGGATTTTCCATTTTTATTTGTTTACTAATAATAATTATTACCAACCACTAACGTTGGGGGGAATTACAACGTCATGTATTGACAGCACTTCCTATAGGTTACTGGCACATGTTGCAAAGCAGGATCAACACATTTGAATAAGCAGTAATATGCATAAACGAGTACACATTCAATTTCAGTGGCGCGAAAGCGTCATCCAAAATGTTATTCAAAAGCTGTTTTCTTGTTTTAAATTCGTACGTAAGCATATAGGCGCCTAAGCCATTATTTGCAATTTGAGAACGCGTAACGGGATTTTCCGAGTAGAAGTACCTCCGTATAAAGGCCCATTGGGCTTGTATATGGTTTGTGTTTCCAAATAAAAGCACATGTGCTTCTATTTGGAGATAGCATTGGGGGTAGGATTTGTTGCTAAATACTGCACATGTGCAGCAAAAGTTTCACTTTTGTCAGTTAACGGGAAAGACAAAAAATTTCGCACATTTGTTATTAAATTTTATTCTTTCTATAACATATTATGGTATATTAAAAAAAAAAAAACGTAAAATTAACTACTCGTACATGTGCCAGAATTTTGCCGTTGAGTTACGCTAACTACCAGTAGTGCAGTTTTCAATTATGCGGTTTATCATATATGGGGACTGGTTAATCAATGAGAATTGGACAAAGGGTCAAAATAATTGAGAAATCTTGCTGAATTATTATTATTGCTTTTTACTATTTTGTCAAATTAAATAAATAAATTTGTTTAATTGTCCAGGGAATAATTTAGTTGAAAAATATTGCTGAAGTTCTCTGTTAAAATTAATGAGCATCATTTTTGTTTGACAGCTTCCAATTATAATAATAATAATGTTTATGGTGTAAAATTTACAAACATTGTGTCAAATAATTTTAATTTGAAGCTTTGCCAATAAGATAGCAATATTTTTCTGGAAACTACTCCAGAAGTGAAACTTCTATAATATATAAGTATAATAATTTAACATCGACATTTTTCATATATTTTTGTTATTCTTCTGCGTATGGTTTTTTATTATTAAAATTAAAGTCCTAATCAAATGTTATCAGATGCAGAGTATTGTCACAAGTTAAACGTAGTAAATACTGTACGAGGTATGTATTTGGTACAGTAGAAATAATGAAACATGTAGACTAAATTTATAAGATAAAACTTTAATCAAACATTTTGGAATTACCGGTATTATTATTTTGTTTGGCAAATTTTTTTTAAAATTTGCAGGTCAAATATTACTCATAAAACCTATAAAAATGTAAATACTGTATTATCAAAAACTACCGAAATATAGAAATTATTTAGCCTATAATTATTACGTTCAAGATTTCAGTTTTTTTACTTTTATTTTTGTTTAAAAACTACAATGATTTAAATTCTGTACAATATTTTAAGACACGTAAAATGGTTTTCCCCATAATAAATACTAAAAATACTAAATTATTCCCATAATGTTTATAATTTTTTCTTATTTGTTGTGGCACAATACTAACATTTAGGGAGAAATGAAAAATGATATTTACATAAAATGCGCTGTTTTCAGTCATAAAACACTTTTAAAAAAAATGCTTTGTTTTTGCATTCGCTTAGCTAATAAATGCAAATTGTAAAGTAATTATGCCTATTTCATTAACATTCAAAAATTATTACTAATTTAAAAAAAAAAAAAATGCGTGTATTTGAACGTCTAATAAATATTTCCACTTTATAAGCGATTTGAATGCATAAAAAACTTTTTTGAATACTTTTTTTTAGGAACTATCAACTAACGTTTTAAAAAAAAATAATAATAATGTAATGATCATAATTATAAGCTTGACGTAAATTAAAATGTTCTAGTGTTTCAAAAAGTAAAAACATTATCCATTCAATTCATATCAGAAATTATTTAAAATCTCGCTTAGTTTTCATTTTGTCATCTTCATGTTTTATGCATTATGAAATGAACAATTTATTAATGAGGCCCTTCCTGGTCACCTTCAGCAACTGTTTGAAGGCCAGGAAAGACCTGCGATGGGAAAGGAGTAGTCGGACTGCTATAATCGGCATCCGTCTCGTTTTCTACTTCCGACAACCTGATTTTAAAAGAAATAATATATATTTACTATTTTCAATACTTTAATTACATTTTCAAATTATTATTATTTATTTATTTAATTTACCTTCCCAAAGGATGATTTTTATTAACGTCGTCGTCGTCTCCATCGCTGGTAAAACTGAACCTAGCCGTTGGATTGACGGGATGCCTGAGGTGCAATTCCTCTCTCAGATGATGAGTACTATCCATCTTAATGCTGTCCTTCCTCTCGCGGATAGGTTCGTGGCCCTCTTGCCAGGCGTGGCTATTTAAAAATTTCGGATTATGATGTATGTTGTTTGGGTTAATATGCTGTTTATCGTTGAGGGGAACGTAATCCACGCTGGTCAGCTCGTGAGCGGTGTTGGCCGAGTGCGGGTGAAGGAAATCGTGAGTGAAAGAATGATGAGACTGCACTCTTTCGATTCGAGAACGCTTTCGACCGGCGTTTAACATGGCCAAAAATTCGCCGGCCATTAACGACTCTTTTCTTCCCAGCGTTCGGGCGTTTCCGTTCTTTTTTGGCGACTCTTCATCTCCTTGGCCGTATTCGCTTACGCTGGTCTCTCGCCACATTGTCCTAAACCAATCAACACAGAGTAAAAAATGAGACATAAAAATGAAGGAAAAATAAGTAGACTTCTGGGTGTGAATTTTTTTTTTTAAAGAAAAAATAGATAAGTTTATCTATTTTGAATTGAAATTGTGAGCCCTAGGACAAGGTTTCTCTGCTCCTCCTCACCCCCCCCCCCTCTGGGAGTAAACATTAAATTTACCTAATATTGAACGCTCTCTGCTCTTCAGCGGCATCTCTACATGTGAAGCAATCCGTTACCCGGTCGAAAAGACTTCTTCTCGGTACTGGATAATCGACAGGAAATAATTCGTCTTGATGAACCATTTGACGTTCCTTTTCTGGAATTCTAAAATGAGTTTTAAAATTTAATTTAAATAGTTGTTCAATTATTTGAATTTAAGTGGTACCAAATTATTATTACTTTAAGTGCATCGTGGATCCGCAGTATGTTGGAATTCTGTGGATTAAGGTGGTAGATGTATAAGGCACATCCACATCTTGGTTGTTCCAATACAGATCTTTCTCAAGCGTAGGGCATTTAGTGTACAATTCGTCAACACCCAAATATGACACCTGAAATGCAAGGTTTTACACGATTACTGGTAAAAATTTTTTTTTATGGCAATCGTTTGTACTAACTTGTAGATGTCGATCTATGAGCCAATTAGTCTCGAAATCGTCGTCGTCTTCACCGAATGGATTAATTAACTGTTCGGCCACTTTTAACCAACCCATGTAGAAAAAAAATTGCAGGAAAGTGAAGACCGGTATGTACAGATCGATGTCATTTCCTGAGTAACCTTGACTAACATCTAGGAACTGACGTCCAACCAAACTGGCCACGAAAAATAAGTGTGTCACCCATGTCACAACCTGATCATTAAACGCAATTTTAATTATTATTATTATTACATTTTTCTAGCGTATGTGTAACAAATTTTTGTTGTTACTTATACGCGTTTTTTTTTGTTGAATGTATTGAAATATTTTTACCTGCGTGTATACTAGAGGAATAGTCACCCAATCGTGACACCACAACAAACTCATTCTAGTTCGAGTATCGTTCAATTCCTTTGAAATTAAGCAGGAAATTTAAAAAAATGAATTTTAAAAGAAAGTTAGGTTTTAATTATTAAATTGCCTCTAAAATGTGCTTTAGTGGAGAGCCTTCTTTCACACGTCCTTCCTTTTTTACTTGATCCAACAGACGTAGGAACCAACACATGGGTACAAAATATTTGTTGATTTTCGCTTGGATCTGATTAAAACGATGCAGCTCTTCTTCCGTCATTAAACCTTAAGCAATTGCCATTTTTTTTTTTTTAATATTTGTATTCATCGATAAGTTCAACTAGTTTTACCAGCTTCTACAAGATGATCTAGAGTTGGAAACCTCTTTTTTACGGCGATACTAATGGAAGTCATTATCATCACGAAACTCAAGTTCCACCACCTCATCAGAGTTCGGCGAATCAAACGCCCTCGTTCATCAGCACCATCCACATATAAAATTATTGTATTCATCAGCCTATCTGGCCATCTGCAATACAATAAAAAATTATATATATATGAGTTTATTTAAAACTTATGAGAGAAAGATAAATTGTACAGTGTGAATCTTACGGAATGGTTGTAAATTGTGTCCACCACCTTTGGACAACGTAGGACACGTAGAAACCCAAAACAAATGACAGAGGAATTAAATCCAAGTACCTGACGCAATGTAAAGCTACTTTCTCAAATACTCTAAAATAATAATTATATTTTTATTTTTTTAAAAAAATATATATTAATACGTGAGTCACTTTTTAATTAGAGAACGTTTGGTAGGTCACTTTTACCATCACCCGCCACGTTCCATAATTAAAAAAATTACTTTAGTAATAAAAGAGAACCAGTAATTTATTTTTGTAATTATCATCTCACCTTCTTTGATCAGTGTTCATCAATTCTCTGTAAGAAAAGCTGATGAGAGCGTACGCGGTAACGTACAGGAGAAACTCTTTGTACACTAATTTGTAAACGCTGCCTCTCCATTTGCCTAAAAGTTTGGTGAAGCCAAAAAACGCCGAAGTGGCTACGTTGAACTGATAAGAAACAGTCATCTTCCTCCAAGATCACCGGCTTTTTTTTCCCGATCGGTCTATCGTGTGAGCTGAACGACTGCAAAATAACAGACAGAAAGCCAAATAATGTATTATTATAAAGTTGAATGTTATTGAAGGAAGTACATCGAGCTTTGTTATCTTCAAGGTTAGCTTACGTTACTTAATCAAAAAGAATCAATCGAGCTCATGTTTTACAACCTCGTTTTGTGTTTGCTAATTGAAGCTTAATTTCGATTTGAAATATGGGAAACAAATTAACTGGCCTCGTCTAATCTCATTTATCTTAGTTTTTTTTTTTTTTATCGCCAGGACATCAAAATTTTTAAGGTTGTAAAAATTTTTTTATTTTATTTTATTAAAAGTTAAATTTGTAGCAGTTTGTTACAAATTTTTGACGTATGTTAGATTCTTCCATTGCGCAATAAAATGAATTACAAGGAAAAGTACAGTATATTATGTTTGCTTAGTAAATCTTGGATTGTTTACATTTAGAGCTAACTAAGTCTATAGCTCAGTTAAGGCATGAAGGAGAACAGGACTTTCAAACAGGAAAGTTTTCTTAAACAGAGGATGTGACGAAATTAGAATAAAGTCAGAGCGCAGCAGAAGTTAATTCAGGAAATTAATTCAAACCTCACTTTTGCACCTTATTTGTAATTGCAATAATTAGTATGACTGGAGATGGAAACTCTTATCCATAAAATAAAGTTAATGCACCTAAATTAAAACGTAAGAAAAAAAGTAATTGTTTATTGCATATTTTTTTAAATACGTAATGAAATTTTTTTAAAAAAATATGAACGTAAAGCGGAAGTTAAATTCAGGAAATCAATTCGGGTCTTGTTGTTACAATTTTCGAACTAAAAGTGCGTAAATACATTACATTCAATTATTTTTAAATATTGAAAATATTCACCAAAAAACAAAATAAAAATAAATATAAAAGAGGGCGTAAATTTTAATTTAGTAAATTTAACTTTCTTTTTATAATAAATAAATATTTTGTTTTGCTTTAAGTCAAATTTGTTTTTTGAATTGATTATGCCAAATGTTTTATAATGCTAATAAAATTTGTTAGATAAGTATGAATAATCATTGTGCTTAAAATATCCAAGTATCTAGAATATTACTGGCTTAATAATTAATTAATATATTCTCCAGAATTTTTTTTGTAGCGGTATCTGCTTCATTAAATTCTCTTGTTTCCTCCCACCAACTTCCTCAGATGTAGCCCCATTGCGCCACCCAAGCTCTTTACAGTGATTCAATTGTGTAATTAAATTCGTTTGAAGTGGATTTTAATTACCTTCTCTAATCCGATCGAATTTGATACATAGTTAGCAATAGATACATAATATCGGTATGCACAAATAATGATCTCGACCTTGATCGTGATTCTCGATCGCTCGGTAACTAAACTTGAAGCAACGGACCAATCAAATTAAATTTTCTCCGAAATTTAAAGCTCATTTTCTCACTCGTGCGGAGGATGGGAGGCGGAGGGAAGGGGGGAGAGGGGGTCATAGAAATTGTATTAACTTTTTTTTGTATACAAGTCAAAGCTACGGTAATTAAATAAAATAATTATTAGTGAAATATTTCATTACTGTACATAAGATTTTGTAACACGTACCGTATTAATAATAGATAATTACTATTTTTCGACTGTTTAGAAATTGTAAGCGGTTTTTGATACAATTAATAATTATTATGGAGCAAGTCATTAAAAAAGTTATTTAGTGCTCTGTTGTGCAAGCGAAAGATATCTCTCTATCTCTTTAGCATTTTGTGCCTGGCAGGTTCTTTAGACTCTCAAAAAAACAATTTCGTATTAATTAGAAACAAATTATTATCACTTTTAGCGAAGGCCACCGAAACGGTTCTTAATCCAATTAAATTCCTGTGTGTTTTTTTTTTTTTTTTTTTGAGAGTAAGCTTTTAACAATCTTTTCTTATAATTTGATTTTAATGTGTCAACACAAGGGAGATAAAAAATAAATAAAAATGATTTAATCCCCTTCGAATTTTCATACAATGCATCATCATTGTGTCTTACCTTCTTGCAAATGCGCTGATGTCCTCAACTCGGGTCAAATCCTTTCATTCCTCGATCAAAGTTGCGCTTTATATGCGCGAATATCAATTTTTGTGCTAACTTTCTTTTTTCTCAACAGGAAGTTTATACGTCAAACTTAACATATCCGTCTATATAATTTTTTTTTTGCCTCTTATTAAAGTTTTTTTTTTTTTCTTCCTTATTTTTCACACTAGCAATAAAAAGTTTGAATCATTTTTTGTCGGCTCATACGTGGGAGGTTCAATGAAAACAATAAACAAAAAACCAAACAATTCTTTAAAGTTGGGGGTAGTTTTCTTTATAAAACTAATGACGTCAGCCACATTCCCTCTGCAACTTTGAAAATCAAATACCGTACACACGTACAGTATACAAATATAATTTGCTGATAACATATCAATCACTTTATCTCACTGATCAAAGTTATTGATTGTTGTGATATTTCGGGTTTGATTATTAGTTGTGGTGGGGGGGGGGGGGGGGGGGGGGGGGGGGGGGG
>JAQGAZ010000346.1:0-68878 GCA_034692225.1 Polydesmus complanatus | reverse complement strand
ATGTATTATTGTACAAGACCAAATTAAGTACTGTATAATTATTATTTTTCTGACATTAAGTATCCAATTAGTATTTAGCAAATTAAGCATTTTTGAAGTTTAAGTGCACATTAAAAAAAAAAAAACTTAAAATTTTGCAAGTTCAATAAAAACCGCACTTGATATACATTTTATTTATTTATTTTTTTTTTTTCAAAACGTTTTCTAGGAAAAGATTATGCTCAGTTGTTGAGTAGCAAACGACAACTTATTGAAATGAGTTCGGAACTAGTCTTCTGGGATCTGGGGGAGAGGAAGCTAAAGCTATCAAAACCGCTAAAATAAAATGAGAGAAATGCCCCATTTTATAACGACATTAGTTTTTTTTTCTTCTTAAAAAAAAAAAAAAAAAAAAACTTCATCTCGAACCCTTTGCGAGTCGATAAACTCAAAAATATAAACAAACAGCCATTAAATTTAAATATAAAATATTAAAAAAAAAAAAAAAAATGAAACATTCCCAATTTACATTCACCGTCAGACCAGTTTTACCAGTTGTATACTTTTTTTTTTTACTGCAGTTAACGATAAATGCGCTCACCATCCACGTTGAAACGCAATAAAATAACAGAAGGAATAATAATATTACTCTTCAAATAAAAACGTGGAAATTGCAACATATTTATTTATTTGACTCATTTAATACTCTACGCAATAAATTCCATCAAAATCCTGAACGCGATGACGTAGGCTAATCTAAAAGCGGCTCTAATTAGCTCCAATTCAAATTAAAAATATGTTCCCCCAATCAAACCTAATTGTCTGGCGATATAAATTTATCTACTAAAGTGCGTGCACGACGTGGTGTATGCGTCAAAGCAAACAATAAAATCCAATTCCATTCATGTCAATAGAGGTTAATGCATAGGCTACACATTGCACATGCTGCTGCAGTAGGCGCGTTATTTTCATTCGCTTACCCATGCATGCAGCTTCCCTTCATTTCAACGTAAACGATGCTCTCCATATCAACTCAGTACATTATATAGAAATCATCAAAACGCTTCCTATTTACCATCGATTCGTATTATTATTCACTGTACATTACATCGAAAAGTTTAGAAATAAAAATAAAATGTCAGGTTTTCACAACGCAGGAAAAGTACACTCAAAGCTGATATAAAAATTGACCAAAGTTAGCAATTTAATATTATGAAACAATATATTATCAAGGTCCCAAGCTTTCATTATGGAATCTTTTTTTCGTCAATGCAGTAACGTAGTAACGTTAGTCAACTACAATAATTAAAATTATAATAACTGATTCTTTTTATTTAACGCAATGTCAACCTTGATTCATGGTAATAAAATGGCTAATAAATTTATATAACGCGAGCGCGCCAAGCTCAAGAAAGGCGCCCAGCCATTACTGAAGGAAAACAATGACTCTTGGAATTATTCCGATTTATTATTACTTAAATTGCGGCCGTATTTGGTGAATAATCACATGTAATTATACTGTATATAAAATGTCTTACCTTTTAATTCAAATTTTCCGTTTCATGCAAACAAAGTAAACTTTTCTGAGTCGATAAAATCCATCCTATCCGAACGCGGTACTTTTCTATACTTCCGGTATTCACTTCCTGTAATAGACGTAACCATGGTTACTAACGTAACATTATTTAAAATGGCAACTTACTTCCTTACATGTACTTTAAACTGCAGCTTGTTTTAAATATTTAATTATTGTGAAGTGATTTAAATTATGTTAGCAATGTTTTAATACAGTATTTATTAATTTCAAATTCACTCTTTATAATTATTAAATAAGTGTTTTTTCTCCCTTGCTGAACTACCGGTAGCATTTTAAAATGGCAACTTCCAGCAGGGATAATGGTGTTTACAGATCAACAGACTCTTTGAAGAATTTGAAAATAAGGTTTGTATAATATTATACTGTATAGCACAGTAATAACATGAATTAATTATTTTGTTACGTATTTGTCAATTCAACTTTGCACTGATCCTGTTCAATTATTATTGAAATTTATAGGTTAAAAATAGAAAAATGTCCATCAGATTACCATTCAACACCTGTGACTGGCAATCAAGGTGCACTGGAAATGCAAGAGTTTTCGTGTTTAGGCTCTCTGCGAACGTCCAAACTAGAGATTGTGGAAGACCGTGTTTTCAAATGGCAGGAAAAAATATTTAATGATGTTTGTTGATTAGTTATTTATTACTATATTTATAACATCTTTTAATTATAATAGTTATCTTTATGGTTAGACATGATTTAAAATCAATAAATAATTATCTTATGCTAATATTTTTTAATTTAATATTTTTTTAATGGATCCCATTCTAGTTTGAAATAAAAAAAAAAGTCATGTCAATATTTATTGTATTTATTAATCTATTTACTAGAATGAAATTGAAAAATACTCGAAAAGTGAAATGTGTAAAACTCCTTTGGAAAAGAAATACAATCAACGCTTACAAAATTTAGAGTAATATTTTAAATTTACAAATGAATTTTTATAATCTAATATACTGTATATTGCTTTAATATTATTATTTTTATCAGAAATAGGTTGCCTAGTCAGAAAATATTGTTTACGTATGTTGATGAAGATGAACCTGTGATTAACAATGTAATTTTTAAATTAAAAATCTATCGTTTTGCGTGAATAACAAACTAAAAGTTTTTATTCATTTAGGTATTAATAACTAAACCTATTCAGTGTTCTACTAGTCTGAACGAAAACGTCAATGAATTAAGAAATAGAAAATGTCGGAGTGTAATTAAAGGAAGTTATGTGATTGAAAAGAAAAATATAATCAATAAATGCCCAACAGTATTTCAACAAAAACAAAATCATTGCTCACTCACTACTCTTCAAACGATGCATATTGCTGCGCTAATTAAAGAAGAAAAGTAGACTATAATTCTAATAATAGAATATTTGTCAACTTTAAGATTATTCTTTATTATAATTTTAGTTCAGATTTGACTGTGACTCTTCATGAAATTATACTTGTTACCATAACTGTCGATGCAAATGGTGTTCTAATTATTACACCTGATTTTAGTTATAACAGCAAACCTTATCGGGTAGAAATTGGTTTATCAAAAAGTGAGTAAAAGCTATTAAAAATATATATATTTTTTTTTTAATTACTTTTATGTTTAGACGTTTATTATTACATTGTTGAACCGGCTTCCAAAGAAATGAGTCATTTGGAGAAGAATCCGGAGGCCAAACTGACGGTTAATTAATATTTATATTAATTTAAAAACAACTTTTTTTTATAAATATTAATGTTCAATACAGCTGTCGTATCCACTTTCAAAACCAATAAACTATGAATTTCAAATGGTTGGTTAAAGATAATTAGCTCTCAATTTCTACGCAATTATAGGCTAAATATTATTTAATTTTTCTTTTTAGGCAGATCCTGAATTATTTCGTTTGCATATACTAGGAGAAATAAGTATTTATTACAAACTACCTGTATTGTTTTTTGAGATTAGACTAACGTTTTACAGCATATTAATATATTTTTAGTTTCGGCTCAACACTTTGAATACGATGGCCTGAGTATTAATTTCTTTTTAGATTTGCCATCTCGTAAGTTTACAATTACATTACATTTTGAACTTTGATTCAACGATTGAATAAAATAATAGCTTGGAAAACAGAGGAAAATGCCCAACTTTTTAAAGTTACTCAAACTTGTAAATTAAGATCAATTTCAAATAAAGAAGTGGCTCATTTTTGTTATCCTTTTGAATTCGAAGCTTACTGCCCGATTAATTATTTAACAAAAGAAAATACCGGTTATTTTAATAAATGTAATTAAAAAATTTCATTGAATTTTAAATAATCTATGTTTTTAGGTCATTTACCAAAATGGCCATCAATTTGTTTCCAAGTAATCTCTAGAGATTCTTGGCAACGTTTTCGAACTGAAGGGTATGGCTACATGAGTATCCCATTCACTCCAGGTTTTAAATAATTATTTTACATAATTATAAATAATTTACTTACAATTCAAATCTTCGTTAGGAAGTTATTGCTCGGAAGTTCAAACTTGGAGACCAATCATACCTTCTTTAAATTCACAATTACGAAGATTATTTATCGGTGGTTCGCCAGAACTAACAGATCTATCTCAAGTGGGAATTCCTTCAACAACTGACGTAATTTTGATTTAGTTGACATTGATCGTAAATCCAAATGTGCCAAGTAGTACCGGTGTTGTTACAGAGCTGCCATTTGAGTCAGTACGGAATGAAGACAGAGAGCAGCGGAGCCATTAAAATCCGATTGCATACTATCCAACAATACAAGTTCGTGAATTCATTTATACTGACTAATTATTATACAACTTGAATTATAAATCTTTTAGCAAATCATCAATTGAAATAGACAAGTACTATCTCTCGGCAACTGGAGCTACTCGGTTCTCCACTCTCCAAAAAGATGTAGCAGAAGTAATAGAAGCTTTTCATAGAGCTCGCCAACGAATGCTGAAAGCACGTGAAAAAGTACAACTATGACGTTGTTATAACTGCTTAATTTAATTACTAATAATTAAATAATTTTGTAACTTCATTTTGATGGTCACTTTCATATGAAATGCAAAAAAACTAAGCAAAATTTTAAAAGTTTTCAAAAATTCATTTTAGTCTCGCCTCAAGTATTTCATTCGCGCAATATCTGGTTTTGCAAATCTAAAAATAATAATCTTTTAAATAGTGTTTCCAAAATCGAGCGCCGGATATTTCTCAAAAACCCGGGTAATTTATTCACGCATTTAAATTACAGTATCAATTTTTAAAACAACTTATAGCATTTTTAAAACGTTTAAAATCACAATTTTTTGGAGGTGAAAATGTATTTGAACTTGTTAGGCAATTTTTTTAAACCTAAAATAATTGTCATTTACAAAAAATCATATGAAATTGTTTTCTCTAGCCTTAACAGTTACTATTTATAGAAATCAGTAGACAACTTTTAAATTTTAGAAATTAAAAGAATTTAGAGTTTATTTTACGTAATATATTTTTAAACGTGAGCAAATGTTATTTTAAAATAATTATGGCAAAATCACTTGAGGAAAAATAAGACAAAATTATTCAAATACCCGGGTAGTTAACTGAAAAAACACTCGAGTACCCGGATTTTAAAAACTCGGGTAATTTGGAAACACTACTTTAAAAAAAGATATTTGATAATAACTAAATTTTATACGTTGATTTGGTAAAAATATTAAAAAAGTTTCACCTGTCAAAAAGCTCCCATTCAAATATACAAGTAACAAATAGACATAATTTATATAAATCCAACGAATAAAACTGTATTAAATACATTCACCTTCCAAGAGTTCAATAGAAATCTTAAATTCCAAAAAAAAAAATGTAAAAAAAAAGTTGAACTAGTTAGAGATTTCAGTACAGGGTCAATAATTATCAGAAAAATGTTTAAAAAAAAATAATTCTTCCAAAATGTACATTTTGATCTTGTGACCTTGTCAATTTTGAAGTTTCTCAATAAAGAGTATTCTGAGCAACATCTACTAAACTATGAGATAGTTAAAAGACGATAACAAAGTTACAATATTTTGTAAAGATCTAACACCCTCCAACATAAAAATTCAAAGATTCAACTTGAGTTAATCATATTTGGATGGTGATCCTGAGATTCCATGATGGTGGAAACTTGAGTTTTTCTAGCATTTTAATTACGGTATATAATCAAAGATAACGTAATCGTGAAAATATAAAAAAAAAGACTTACAATTGGATGATACTCATTCAGGGGACGTCCGTTTTCATCGTCAGAATCGGATCTACCATTACTTTCATCCAACAAGAGATTATCCTTTGATAGAGTGGATCCTTCGCTCAATCTAATATTATATAATTAAGGAAATCAAAAATAAAATAAATTTTTTTCACAAAATAATGTTAGTTCCACACGTACACCGCTTGTTAGTTACTTGACATTACAAAATGCTATTTATCAAAGAGTAATTAATTGTATCAATGTTAATTACAGTTTAAAAAAAAATAAACAAACAAAAACAAAACTTGCAATTCTGAGTAGCACCTGGCATAAGGATACATCTGTTTGGCACTGCGTCGTTTCTGCCGCGAAAACAAGCGAGCAAGTTGCGCAAACTTTTTTCGAGATACTAAATTTAAAAAAAAAATTAATTAACAATAAAATATAGCAGCATAAAAATGGGAAAGCAAATCCAATTAAAACTAATTACATTTCCCCATGTTTTTTAGCTTCTCCCTAAAGACAGCATCCGATTCCTCAGTAGGAAATGGTTTTGAATAAGGAAAAGCGGATACAACCTCGGGTGGTTTCTCCATGTCACTATCTGAATCCTCTAAAAGTTTTGGAGATATTTTTTTTTTTTTTAAATATAATTAAAAAAATAAATAAGTAAATAAATCATTTTTACCAACGTCACTAAGCGTTGGAGCCCAATCATCTCCCGTATGGTGAGTGTCTTAAAAAAAATATATATAATATTTTAATTTAAAAATAATTAAAATAAAAGTTAACTTACCTTTTTCTAGTGTAGTCAAAAAATCTTTATTAGATCTCAATTCTTTCATGAACTCTTCATTTTGAAGAAATAAAGCTATTCTTTCATCTTCTAAATATTGCACCAATTCTGGGTCTTCAGAAGTGCTCAATCTTCGCTGCTTTTCATTTTCTTCTATTTTTTGTTGCAGTACTTCTGAACATAAAACTGTGTTCATTTTCGGTCCCTTTTATTTATATAGAAAAGTATTAAAAATAACAATTATTAAACATCAAAATTCAATCATTAATAAAGTTGAAAAACTTTAGTCAACCTCAAAAACATCTTCAGCAGCGGTCGACAAAGTACAACACGAAAACATTCTTTAAAATAGTAGGAATGAAAGTACACAAACACTATAGCCAGAGAGTAGTCACTGTTAGTACCATGCACGGTGTCTGTTTCGAATGGACAAAAAAAAAAAATTCTACAAGACAATTGGGAGGGGGGTAAAAAAACGTCTACAAACTCGAAAATAGAATTTTGTTACAGCCGCAGGGGTTAAACGAAAGGAATGAGAGAAAAAGAGTGATAAACGAAGGCGTTGGATCTAACTATACGTTAAAATTGTGCTCGTCACTACTCATGGTAGCCAATGATTTGCACCTGAATTAAGAGTAAAAGCAAAAACGGGAAGAAAAAAAAAAAAAAAAATTGCAAAATGCTTATAATCAACCGGAGAAATGCATCTATTCAAATTCAATGACCTCATTCCAAATAGAAAATCTTGTAAAGAAATTAAATACAGTACAAACATGACATTTCTTAAAACTCATTTAGATCAATAAATTTATGCATTTGCAGAAATGAAAATTTGGTTATAGCCTACTGTACATGTACCATTATTAATTAACCTACTGTACCATTTCTAATGTACGCGCACCTCATTGGTTTAAATAAAAAAAAAAAAAAAAAAGCAAGTGAAATTTAATTATAACCACAGCACATGATTGTAATGATCATAAGTTATTTTGTTTTCTTCATTTCTGAATTCCTTATTATATTACGCCTAACCAAAAAAACAGCCGCCAATTAAATTATTGCTAACATTATTATTATTTTGTTTTAAATCGCACAATAAACTTCTTAATCATTTTTATAAGTCAATAACTTTACAAAATACGCTGACAAATCTTTCTCGTGAAAAGCAATTTTTTTAAAAAAAAAAGTTTTTCTTAATAACCTACGCAACTAACATTCGGCCTCAAAAAGCATTCTAATCTGCAGCAAGCATAATGTAAATACACTGATACAATCAATTTCTAGCAGAACATTAAAATGTTATCATATTGGAAGTTATTAATCACTTCTCATGCTAACAAAATCAAATACCATTTGACAATTGAAGAGGAAATTAATAATAAAAAAAAAATCTATTACCGTTTTACTCGATTTGTTGGATTTTTTTCCAGGATTCTTTGCCATTGCGTGTATCGGCAATCTTAAAAAATCGACAGGTAGAGGCCCTATAAGTGGAGGATTCCATTGTTTTTTTTCTTTGAGCACATCTGTTTTCCTAAGCGATGAATATGGAGATTTAGTGCACTTAATCGTCTGCGAGTCCTTTTCGCTCGCTAATCGTCGAGCTGCACTTTTAGTCGAAAGTGACGGTGGAGGCGTCGATCCTCGACTTCCTGCTGAATCTGAAAAAGAGCCAAACGAAGTGTTCAAAGCACCGGCGCCGGCTTTCGAATCTCCTCTGCACGCGATGGAATACGAAGCGTTAAGAATAGCCGAACCGGGACTGCATTGTTGAGAATATGGCACTGCCTGTTGATAGGTGGGCGGTGGAGTGGTCGGGGAATAACCAGGAGGCGCTTCGGCGTTATCCGCGGCGTCCATCTCGCTGCGAATTCTTTCGTTTTCATTGTCGGTACTCATCGCCAATAATTGATCGATGGTAGCGTCGACCGCTCCTTGGTTAGCTCGGAGCACTACTTCGATCACGTCCTCGTCCATTTCTGGAAACATAGTTTTAAAATCCTTCATGGCTTGATTGAATTCCAACTGAGTGGTGGGCTGAGACGCTTGTTGTTGCGAAGGACGTTGTTGGTGACCGACAGTAGCCATGAATTTAACTTTTGACTTAAAGCCACAGTTGTTCTTTTTATTATTATTATTATTTCAAAAATGTTACTCAAACTCGACTATGACGCATTTATTAAAACTTGGGGAGTACAAATTACTAGAGATTCTTGTCTTCGCCAATTGCGTAATCATTTAGACGTCGAGTCTGGCAATGTTTTCCGTACGCTGCACCTTTAAGATAACCTACGAACGAACGAAAATCCATTAGTAAAATGACCTTCAACAAGTGCAGATTAACAACAATAGCGAAAGAAATAATATTAATAATTGACCAACAAACATTCAGAAAGAGGCGATTCTCGCATGAAATCGTTTTGCAAACACCGATGCCGCGTTGTTGCTCAATCAGACATAGACGGCACTTCCTCAACAACAATCATCATTAACAAAATGACTTTAAAGAATCGTTTTTCCTTAAAGTTCGCCGCTAATAATAATAAAAAAAAAAATTGCGAAACTGCTAAGTTCGACGACATTTGAATCTATAAACAAAGCCAGGGTTAGGCTTAACTCATGAACTTACGCGTCTAATTCGCGGTTATTCGACATCAAATATTTAAAATTTTACGTGATAATAACACCTATATTAAAACTTAACATTAGTATTATAAAAAGTACCTTACATCTTTAAAATATTGATATTAGGTGACCCTCCTGTCATTCCACTTGTCTAGGTCCTCCTAATGCCGTTTCCTTTACCATAAATGCTCAACGATATTTTACACTAGGTGGCGCCACATTCAAGTTACCAAAAAAAAAAAATAATTTTTTTTGAAAAAAATAAAATGTATAAATAAAAACACAAAATAATTTATTAAACTTTTGATATTATAAAGCTGCTTCAATAATACTTTAAATTCTTTCGATAACATTCTAAACTACATAGCGGTACACCAGTCTTCGAACAAGAATATTTTTTCAAATTTTTGCATCCGGATACTGCGCATGTTTTGATCGGATTAAATGTGTGTGGTCTACAACAACAACAAAAAAAAAAAATTAATAAAACAAATTATAATTATTGTTCTCACGTCTAATAATTGTGTAAGATTAATTTTACCTAGCTGGTGTTGCTTGACAAAGAGGAAATTCAAATCCTAGCGGCACCGATACCGTTATTCCACTCGCATTATTTACGTAAACAAATTTGGGAGTTTCAGACTTTTTATTTAACTTGCTCTAAAAAAAATGTTTATTTTTAATATTAAAAATGTCAATTTCAAATAAACGTAAACGCGAATACCTTGTTTCCTTTTGGTCTAGGATCTTGCTTTTTGAGTAATCGGTCAATTGTCTGTATCTGTTAATTAACCAATAGTTAATTTAAATCTTGTTTATAATTTAATTCACAAATTTAGTTAGTACTTTGTCTTTTTCTCGCTTTTCTTGAGCTTGTTGCCGTCTTTTCTTCGCTCTCAATTCTCGTTTTTGAATCATTTCTTCGGTCATCTCCTTCTCTTTATAACCTGTTAATACATGTAATATTATTTATTTTGACATAGTGCTCCATTTAATAGATTTCTAAACAAATGTCTCTGTACCTAACGGTAGCATCATATATTCACGTAATTGGGGATCACGGTTAGTTTGTTTATTTTCTAATAGAGCTCGCTAAATAAAATAAAATAATGATTTATTTCATCGGTAACAAAAAAATAATCTGGGCAGTAGATACCTGACGGGCAGTCATTAAAGCTGGGTCTTTCATTCGTTTTAATTCATCGTACTCGTCCAATTTACCAGATTCCAACGCTTCTAACCAAGCGTCTTCGTCACTGATTTCGCTATCAGGATTAGGTACAATTATTCCAGGTGGTGCATCGTCCACTACTAACAATGAAATCAAAAAATAAGTAAATTGTTGCACCATTCACTCAAAAGCATTGAACTAGATAATCACGCAATACACGTAGTTTACAAAAATGTTAAACTCTTAACAAGTTACCCTCAATTAAAGGACTTTCTTCTTCAACGAGATCTTCTTGAATTATAGCGACACTAAAAGAGTTAACGATTAATAATTTTAAATCAAATGTTAGCAAAAAATTTACGTTATTCAAAAATTAACGCACCTCTTTTCTCCTAATGTTTGAGCCCCAAATTTAAACTTGAGCTTCAGAGAGGGTTTAGCATCACCTACAGGGCAATTAAAAAATTAAATGCTAAATTAATACTTACTTAAAATCATTACAGTACTTACGTTTATGTTTTTTATGTTTATGCTTCTTGTGCTTTAATTTTGTTGGCGAATTGCTGCTCACATCTGCTAACACATGTTTTGATTTTAAACTCAATTTTTAACATTCCGTTTTCATTTGTATAATTATAATACCTATGCTGAGTTCATCTTCGTCACTTGAATCTCTTTTCACACTCATTGTTGTTTTTAATTGTTCGAAATTACCAATATAATTCTAATAAAATGTCAAAGAATTGAATTTCATAACTAAACTTATCCGGAGATTTGCCATAATTTCGGAAGCATTCCTCAAAAACTACCGTAACGTAATGACGTCATTTAGGTGATTACTTTTTGGTGACGTCATAATGTTTTCTGATCAGTATTAAATTTATAATACTATTTTTTAGTAATCCAACACCGTTAATCAATATTAATTTATTTTTTAAAATAATTTCCAAATAGTATTAAGATAATTTATTATCAGCAGTACGGAAATATATCGCAATTCAATATTTTAACATTATTTATTAACTTTTTATTTTTAATTATAAAGTATGAAAAATTATTTATTTAAAAAACTTCATTAATTTTAAAATGTAAAATCGATATTCTACTTTGCAAAAGTGCTTAAAAATTAAAAAAAGCACAAATTTTATAATCATGTTAAACGACAATCCGTCTTTCGAGTGATAATTACCTAATTGATAATAATATTTTAATTTACGTAAAACAATCTCATTTTCGAATCTCTCCGTCTTCCTAGCTAGCTGTCCTTACAGCAAAAATTAAAATAAATAAATAAATAAATAAATAAATTGGCGTCGTTATTCAGATCATGGTTTTGTAAAAGTTAATGTAAAGTAATACCTATGGTAATACTGTACCCATAAGTAATACCTATTAATTTTATAATATTAATTATTGTAGAAATTTGAAAGTTTTTTTAAATAAGTACCGATATTGCAATCTGCTGGAATATTGCATCAGCAATTCAATAGCTATAATTATTTTATGACCCAAATCAGAATTAGGATACAAAAATGTTTAAGCGTATTACTCTGTAGCGATCTAATTGTAGAACGAACCAGGAATTAAAATTTCACGCTACGAATCATTAATTAAACTTTGAATTTTGAAAGTGTATGACGAAGTGATAATTTTAATCATTTTAAAAGCTTTCTGGTGCAATTTAATTAAAAACTATCTAAAAATAAATCGCTGCACAAAAATAATAAAATTCGATTCCGGTTGTAAAAAATTACTTCTTTTAATTTAGTTGCTTTAATAATAATTATTAATACCTTTTTTTAATTTTCAAACTAAACTGAAATTTAATTCTTCAAATAATATCCACAAACTCTCAACTTCAGTTAACATTGATTTATATATGTAGGATCATATTTGAACTTTTTCTGCATTTTATTTATTAAAAAAAGTCTACATTTTTTTTTTAGCATTAAAATTCACATGTAAATCGTTGAAAATCTGCAACTCGATCATGACTAGCATGCAAGTACGTACCACGCGTGATTAAATACTGTAATTTCAAAATTCAGAATTAATGGACGAGGTCAAAGTAATTGAAAGTTATCTGTAGAGAGTTCTTTTTAATACTGTATTATGCTCTTCTCTTAACTATTATATGACTCATATTAGTTTACTATACTCTTATTATTTTTACTAATGACGTTATTACTTGCGCAATTTGATAATACAATACTAAAAAAATACGTTGGTTAATAACAATATTGACGTCCATCTACACTATATTAGCTAGAACTTACGCAACTGATACAATTGTTTGAAATCAATTGATTGTTATTCTACATTGCTGTAAAATAACATCCTGCTTATTTCCTGTAGTTAGGTTTGGAACACCTTCCTTTTTCAAAGTTTGTTATTAGGCATTAGTTTGGAAATTTTCCACTAACTCCACAAAAATTTCAAATTACACCCGCAAGTACAACCATTTTTCAAGGAAAGCAAACTTTGTTTACAACTTTATCTCCACCCCCAAACCACCCTTCAAAGTTAAAGAAAAACTAATTTATTTTTTTTCTTCTTGTAAGAATAGGGAAGAAAGGACGGCCTTCAATAGGCGTTTCGTTCACAAATAAAGGCAATGAAAATCAGTAAAAGGGCGGAACCTGAAAAAAAATGGGCGAGACCATCGTCGTGCTTATAAGCCAAAGCCAAGTGCCATTTGCCAACAATTCCATGAAAACAGCTGCTTTGCTCTCAGAGTTATTTATTTCGCATTTTCATCGCAAATTATTTATTCGGAATTATTTCTTTAGAACTTTATTCACCACCAACGCCATGCCTGCTATCCCTAAAAGCCTTCTTTGGACAGAGGTAAATAATTATTTATCAAAACTACTTTTTTTTTATTACTAATAATAATCGGTTACAGCGAAATTTTGAATTAAACGAGTTTGTAAAGTAACTTAAAAAAAAAAAAAAATAAATAATAGAATATAAGCAAGAAAAATTTGATTGCAATCCATGATAAAATATTTTTTTTAAGCTAAAACGTAATAAATCAAAATGTTGCTGTAAAAACATGCCGAAAAAACATTTTTTAAAAAAAATCTGGCTATTTAAATTCTAATTTCAGTTATCTCACCAATCATCGCATCAGTTGGCCACACAACCCCTGCCGAACGCGATTCAAAATCGCAATTTCAAAACACTAGGTGAGGATTTGCAAAACTTATTTTTACTTTGCCAAAGATCGACACGAAACAAACCGAACAAACTCGTACAAAGTAGTAGGCTACGTACCCTAGTGCAAAGTATCAAAGGTTTATTTTCTACATCTTTAAAATTTATCTCCAAATCCCAAAACAATTGCTCGTTTTCGAATTTTTTCATCTCCGGATATTTACACAAAAAAATTTAAAAATCTTGATAGGATCCTTTGAAAGGATGCATTAATTAGTATGCGCTAGTGACCTACATTTAACACGTTGTTTATGTAATTTCCCCTCCCGTAAGTTAAAAGGTCGACAACATTCAATAAGAGGGGTCATTGACATTTTATTGCTCAGAAGGATAATGCGCTCTAAAAAGATTTCGTGTGATCTGAAATATAATAGTCTAACGGTTCTGTTTACCTGGTCAACAAATAAAACGACAAAAAAGAAATATTTTTTTTTTAATACGAGTACTAACGAACTCCTTTAACACTTTTTATCATAGCCCCTTGCAATAAATCGGCCCTTGAAAAAACAAAGTCTATTTGGCGTGCGGCCGATGCAGTTTGTTTTGACGTGGATTCGACCGTTTGTGAAGATGAGGCAATTGATGAACTCGCAGCATTTTGTGAGAAAGATATTTCTCAAATGTAATTTTAACCAGGTTAATTATATTTCAAAACGGCTGATACATCCTTATTTTCTCAAAATATTTTAAATAAAAATATTTTTTTTATAAAAAAAAAAAAAAATGTAAAACAAACTTGAGAACAAAAAAATGTTAAATACGGCGTTATTAATTAGCACCAGAACGGCAATGGCTGGTAAAATGGACTTCAGAACTGCACTAAAAACTCGTCTACAAATAATCAGCCCGAGTTTGCAAAAAGTGAAAGCTTTTAATCAGGCTAACCCACCAAAATTGACTAAAGGCATTCGGTAACACCCTTTTTAATTACTTGCGACTTTCTATTATTTTTATTATTTTATTTTTTTATACAAATTTAAGAAAGCTTATCGGCGCATTGCACGAAAAAGGTGTAGCTGTATACTTGGTTTCCGGTGGATTTGAAGCCATTATAAAAGACGTCGCTTTGCAACTTGATATCCCATTCGAAAATGTGCACGCTAACCGTCTTAAATTTTACGCTGATGGTTAGTATTATCACAAAAACTATTTAAACCCGTCCTTAAAAAATATATATATTTTTTTAAAAAAATCTATAGGTAGCTACGCAGGTTTCGATGAAGACGCACCAGTCTCACGATCAGGTGGAAAAGCTGAAGTCTTAAAACTTCTTAAAGAAAAATATGGTTATAAAAACATCGTAATGGTTGGAGACGGAGCAACTGATTTGCAAACTTGCCCACCTGCCGTAAGCATTCATTTAAAAGAAAAATAGTTTCTTGTTTACAATACATGTAATTACAATCGTCTCGAACCTTTAGGACGCATTCATTGGATTTGGAGGTAATCAAGTTCGAGAAGAGGTGATGCAAAATGCTGGCTGGTTCGTCGTGGAATTCCAAGAACTTTTGGACGAACTCGACAGCATCGGAACTAACGGAAAAAACTAAGATTTGGTTTGCGTATAAGCCTCATTTTTTTTTCAAAACAACTAAAGCAATTATTTATTTATACGGAAAGCAACGTTTTATGTCGCTTTTCATAATTGATAACTTATGTATTTTTAAATTGTTGCACTATTATATCGGTGGTTTGATTATAACACAGAAATCTGCGCCATTTTTATAAGAAAAAGAAGAAAAAAAGTTTTATAATTTAAGTAACTCGATATTTTAATATCGAACTGATAATTTTTTTTAATATTAAATTACTAAATAATTAAATTCATTGGCTTTCTTAAACGGGTGTGATTTACTTAGAAACAAAATTTTAATGTCCTTTTTAAAATTCAAAGTCTGATCAAAAAGTATGGTGAATGGCGATACGTTTCATGTCTTAATTCTTGCGTTAATATAGATTAAAAATTAATTAAAACACCCTTTACTCAATAAGACCTCAAAAAACCGCAAACATTCAATAGTTTGGATTCAAGGCGCATACTGGTGGCATTGGCGTGCCATCACTATTCGTCAAACTTTATGATTACGCGTAGTAAAAATTATGACGATTACCGGAATTAAAAAAAAAAAATGAAATTTCACTAGCGCATTTTCAGTTATTTCAAAAAAAAAATTTTTTTTAATAAGTTTTTAAATTCGGGTAACCTAAGAGACATTAAATGAAATTTTTTTAAAAAAAATTCAATTGCAAGTCGTACGGATAATTTTTTTAAGTAATTTTAAATTACAAATTGAATTTTTTCATTTAATGCCTCTCTCTCGATTCGATATAAAAACTAGTTACAAAGTTTTATATTCCCAATGATATTTTGTATGCAAGGTCTATAAAGTAACAATATTTTTGTGCATGAAAATAATACCGGTAATTACGAACACAACCGTATAATAATAATTTGATAAATTCAACTCAAAGATAAAATTAATAAGGTGTTCACCCCAACCAATCAATTCGTGAGCTTTTCCTTTAAAATACTTTAAATGCACTTTTACTATATTGAAACAATAACGATAATAATCTAAGTTTCGAACGTTTCATGATCACGAAAAAAAAAACTTACACATAGGCTACTGTACTAATGTTTTACGACCAACTACAGTATAACCCGGGTAAAAAAAAAAAAAACAACACACAATCGGTGTTCCATACTTAGAATTAATTTGCCACCGCGATTTGAAAAATCATGAAAAAAATAAAAACAAACAAAACAAAAAAAAAAATTTCAAATCAAACAATTTTTAACCAAGTCAATACTCGATAGAAACAGTGGCGCAAATAGACCTGGACGGATTAAGCCCCTAAGCAATCGACTAGAGTCACTAATTTTAACAATAATACTAGCAAAATGTAAGTATTACAACAAAAAAATTATACCGTATAAATATACATTTAAATATAAAAAAAAATGAAAGATCCATGATCACCATTAAAACTAAATTTGTACTGTATTTCTGTTTCAAAAAAATATTTTATGGATAAGACTCTTAGGGACGCCCACAAACTTATCCGATTTAAAAGCGCCACTGAATGGGATGTTGAATTGTGCAACAAAAAAAAAAAAATTTATTATAACTGGCAGTTTTTCTTTTCAAAATCAAAAACATTAAACTTTTAAAATAAATTTAAGAAATTAAAAACGTTAAAACATTTTAGATATTATCTTATCTCAATCACCAATACAATATTCATCAATTGACTAGTTTAATCCTTTTGAGATTTTTTTTTTTTAAGTTTGGGCAACTAACTTATAATTTGATAACAAATACTACGTACTGTAATTATAAATATTAAGCACCAATGCCAAAACAAGTCAAACAAATAATTCGTCAAGAAGAAACTCAGCAGAGCAATAAAAAAATGTATTTCTTTTAAACATAAATTAATTTTTAATATAAGACATTTTACCAGTAAACGAAATATTAATTTAACTTGCTTTTTTAATTATGCTAAATATTAAAACCATTTCTTTCTTTTTTTTTTTTAAAAAAAAAAAAGTTGCATCTATTTAAAAGGTAAAGAAGCACAATCCTTCACACTTAACTATAAATTTAAAAAAATAAAAAAAAATTTAACATACCGATTTTAGGTACTTCAATAAATCATCTGTAATAATATGCATCTCCAATCTTTTAAAGCTTGCAGAGACAAAATAATATCGGAATAAACGCAACCAGGGCGATGAAAATAGGTAGCATTGTACTGCTTTCGTCTAATGTGTATGGATCTTGACTTCGAGGACCTGAAGGATTTCTCGATTGTTTACTATTAAATCCTTTCGATTCAACTGGTTCTTCTTTGAATATTTCTTCTTCCGCTTCAATTGGTGGTAATTTAGGAATGTCTAAGCAAATTAAACAATCATTAGCAAAAAATTAACTTCATTGCAAATCAAACACAGTATACAATTACTATGAAGGAATTATTATTAATAAGTTTTTTCATTAATACTGTATGCGTAAATGCGGCAAGACTCCTTGCCACATTTTCTACCAAAACCCTTAAGGTGTTCAATTAATTTTTTTTTACTATTAACGAAAACAAAATTAAAACAAGCATAACAGACTGGCCTCTTGAGGCTTTCTGTCTAGGTCAGCCAGGATCGGGCAACAAAAAATCAAATCAACAATGAATTAATAAATATTCACCATAGAAAGCGAATTGAAAGTATCACTGATTTGCACGGCTACCTGCGCATGGTTTATTAATTATTATTAAAGTTAATAATTTAAATTACTTAAACGAATAAAATAAAACTTGGAACCCTGGCTTAAGTTTCATTCATATACAATCATTCATTCATTCATTCATCAAATACAATAGATCAATTACAAAACTTACCATCTACAGATCCTTTTACGATATAAAATGCATTTATTTTTGGGTTATCTCTTGGTCCCTAAAAATCAAGAAATTGTATAATAGATTTAGTATAATAGATAGTTAAATTTTATAAGAAAGGTGGATTTACCTTGATAAAATCGACTTTAAACTTTCCTTTAAAATCAATTACTTCATCTCCTATTGTTAATTTTCCTTTGGATATAGTGAAAGGGATATACTCGTCGTAAGCAATCCCTTTACCAACTTTGTTATAAATGTCTACATCTGATATTACAGTTTTGTCATTTACGCTAACATCAAACACCTAGAGAACAAATTCTGGTTAAAATAAATTCATATACCCGGGACCTTTTTTTTCAAATTTAAATGACACCTTCATGTTAGGATCTTTAAAATAAACTTCACAAAACTTTAAAACTAAAACGTAATTTCCGTCATCTTTGATATTGGTTATATCGTACGTGAACGACTTTGTGTGATACCTATTTGTATCGCAAATTTAAACAATTAATAATTATTGCAAAACAACATTCAAATTAAGTACAAAAGTAATGTGCATTGTGTTAAATAATGAATAGCGTAAATATGCGAGGAAACCAGGAAACACCCCCCTCAGTTCATTCACGTAGCTAAATGGCGACCATAAAATAATACGATCCAAAATAATGTTCAGACAATTCATTAAATTACAATGCACACAATACAATCATGTACCTCTCTGTTTGATATAAAATCATATCAGCTGGAGCCACTCGTCCTATTTATCAAAAAATTATTAATAAAGAAATTAGTCAAAAATAACGGGGTAAAATTGCACTACAAAATACAAATACCAACCTATTAATAACATTTTTCCAAAATCGGAAGCCGTTCCCACTTTGCCGTGCAAAGGATCCCTTAAAATAAATAATAAATTAGGTTAAAAATTACGCATTTTAAACCTCAAACAAACCGAAACATAATCTGTCAATTACACTTTTAATTACCATGGTAAACTGACATGCCGGTTAATTATTTTTTTTTTTTTACCTTTCATAATGAATGCCGTGAATATCGGTATGAGCTTCTCCACCAGCATTAATTGCATATACTATCTCTCCGATACATATAACATTATTAATCAAAACTAATAATAATAACAAGAAAATATTAAAAAAATATAAAGACACGTGTACACTTTTCATCTTAATTCAGAACCTCCACGCGCACCAACCTAACATTATCAACAAAAAAAAACTATACAATCAAACAACACTAGCATACGTATGATACGTTGCCGAGTAAAAAACTTTGAGCAAAATAAACAAGACTTGTTATCACGTAAGTCTGTAATAGTAAATACGACTGCAATATGTTTTCATGACTCCCGTCTCGTTCAGTCATAAACCCTTTGTAATGCAGTCAACTTATTCGTCGTTATGAGTCGCTTCCAGCGTTCGTCAACCGTTTCAACTTGATACAGTGAATCAAAACAAAATAAAAAAGAATTGCAGTCCCGCAAATTTAATCAAAAGAGCAATAGGCTACAGTTGTTACTGTGCAAGCTGTGTTTACTCAATAATGAGCGAGACCAGAGACTAAATTATATTTTTCAAAAAAAATATTAATGGCTTTTAATGATATAAATTATTATTAAAACTATTTTTTTCTTTATAATTTCCTACTATTCACAAAATCTCGAATTTCCTCAAATACATCAGGTTTTAAAATAAATTGTTGTTCGGGATATAAATTATTTAAAATTGTATTCATTGGTAGAAAATGATCTAAAATTGATTTTTTGCCAATAATTATTAATTTAGTTTTAGCTCGAGTGATAGCCACGTTGATTCTTCTTTTGTCATTTAAAATGCTTTCATCCTGATCAAAAATATTTGTTAATTAATGAGACTTAAAAACGGGAGTGGAAATTAAAAAAAAAAAAAAAAAATATGGGTGACTTACCGAACAATTTAATTTGAAAAAATTCCGGACGCAAGATAAAATAATTACGTCTTTATCGCGTCCTTGAAATTGATCAACTGTATTTACTTCTAGTCCTTCTAAATTCCATTGATGAGCGCCTTTAAAAAGTTTTAATAAATATGCAACTTGGTCCCGATAAGGAGTTATTACCCCTATCTGAGATTTTGATAATCCCGCCTGTATTTACAAAAAAAAAAATTAATTTTCAAGTAAACTCGCGATATAAAATACAGTTTAAAGATTTTACCTTAATAAATATTTGAGCAATATACAAAGTTAAATTTCCTTCGACGGTATTCACGAATTTACTTTCTGCTTCCGTAGCAATTTCATCAGTATTTATAAAAATCACCGAATGCTCCAACTTTCGCGAGAGCAGCGTAGTAGATAAAGAAGTCTTTATGTCTATTAATTCTTCGTTGTCATTAACTTTTAACACAGAATTTGCTATCCCAGCGTGAGCACATTCGAGAGTTCCATCGTAGCTGAGAATGTTTGCAAGTCGAACAATTTCTTTGTTCATTCGATATTGCAAATTTAACTCTACGGAAACTTCTGAATTGTCCAAACTAGTAAATAAACTTTCATCTGCAGTTTTCCTAAAGAAAATGTTGTTTTTATGAAAAAAAAAATCAATATTCAAAATTGAAATCATTTGTCAACTAACTTAATTGAATCGCATCTGACGATCGGTGGTAATTGATTAGGATCGCCGACTAAAATAAATATTTTGCTATGAAATAGTGGTCCCAAACAACTTGCTTGTAAAATTTGTGTCGCTTCATCAACTATGCAATAATCAAAATTCCTTTTCTGCGATAAAATAGGGTGGTTAACTCCCAAACAGGTTGTTGCTAACACGAGCTAAAGAAAAAAATATAAAAATAATTTATTTACCAAAAAGAAAGCTAATGAAAATTAAATAGACTCTCACTTTCGAGTTGACAATAGCGTCCAGGTCGCTGACAGTTTTACAGTTTTTTAAAGCGCTGCTAACTGTGTAGCTCATTAATTCAGGTTTCACTCTGTCAGTATTTCCTAGTCGAAGGAAATCCACTTCATTTTCCACCAATTTCAATAAAATATTATCGACAGCTGAATGAGTGTGACTTGTAAGCAGTACTGTGCGTTTAAAATGAACGAGTATTTTAACTAAAGCCACGATCGTTTCGGTTTTTCCAGCACCAGGCATTCCTTTAATGAGAATGTAGTCTTTACACATTAAAGATTTTATTATGGCCAACTGCTGTGGTTTATTTAATTTCTTTAAGATAAGTTTCACTATAAAACAAATTATTCACGATGAACGTAAAAATACAAAAATTTAATTGAAAAAACACCGATACCTTTGGAAATTGCTTTACTAGGGAGCTTTTCCATAAATGTAGCTTTCTTTTTATGCACTATAATTTCCCGAAGATTTTGACTAGTAGAATTATTTTCCATTAGACGAGCCATGTTAGAAAGACAGATGTTCCAAGAAGACTTCATTGAAATAGAATCGATTCTATAAATTGATTCTGATAGAATGTTCTTCTTATATAAATTTCTACTCAAAAAATATATCTATTATAAAACAGTAAATATGACAGATACCGAATGTATTCCTACTTATCCAATTTAACATCTATGTAATTTGTGCCAATATCCATTATATAACCCGTTCCTAAAGCCAAAGTTAACGGATTTTCTTGGCTCACAATCACGAATTGAGATACATTTATGCCAGCGCGAGTCGAATCAAATTCAACTTTGGTTAGCGATGAGAATCTGTGCATTCCACCTACTTCAACTTTGTTTGGATGGTCAATTAATAATAAGTTACAATATGCTAAGCCCGTCTTTTCTCTATAACAAAAAAAAAACCCCCGATATTAAAAATAATTATTATTCTATTAAATATCAAACAGAAAATTAAACCTATTTGCAGCCGATGTACACCATATACTTTTATTCTCCTTAGATTTGTCTTCGCCATGTAGAGACTCTAGAAATATATAGCCACACCAACGCACAAAATAATTTAAATCCTTTTCGTTCAAATGAGTTAAATGTTCACTAAAAAATTTGCCAGTTTCAGAGGTAGATGCTAAATGTTCCGTTCCCTTATTATTTTCTTGTTGATAAATAGCACACGTAGATAAATAAGGACACATTTTACAAAACTTGGTACTGCAAATTGGGTCTGGCATTTGGGGAAGACTGAAAGAAATATTATTCGAGTTTAAATTTGTAGAAACAATTTTGATCGGTTCGGCAACTCTCGCGGCAATTTCATTCCTCATTTGAATAAGACCCTGCACACATTTAAAGTCATATTTAATTTTTTCCATCTTTAAATCTTTTAAATACAAGAGCAAGCCTCCTTCTTGATTTTTTTGCTTTTCCGATAATAACATGGTATACAGCATCACTTGACCTCTGTGTTCTGCTGATGATGATGCCTTTCCAGTTTTTAATTCGATGGGCATTATGCTGCTACCGCGAGAATGCAGTTTGACTTCGGCCGTCACATCCACTTTCCCTTTAACACCATATCTAGATGACCAAATAGTCTCTTCGATGTCGCAAACGTTTAAAACTTTCACTTCCTCAAAACCATTTCTTTGCTGAGGCGGATTAAAATTATTTAGCATGTATTTATCGACCCACGCGAGAATGTTTACTAAAAACGTTTGAACTTCAGTTTCTATGCGGTTTCCGCTGTTTTTAAAATTGTACATATCTAAAATAACTTTTTCCCTTGTCAGGATTTCAGAAAGAAACTTGCTCACAATTTCCTTATTTAAATTACCGCAACTGTTAGCGTAACTTATACTTTGCTGAAATAATTCATGAATAATGTTCCCAACAACGCGGCTGTAATTTCCTTCATCAATTCCTCGAAACCATTCGCTAAAAATAGCTTTTCGTTGGCAAAACACCGAAGCAACAACCGTAGTTCCCGATATGAGAACGTCAGGATGGACAATGATTAAACCACTGGCGTTGTCAACTACTGCCGTTTCAGTTTCGCCAAAGTCAGCTAAGATGTTAACGACATCTCCTTCTTTAACAATGGTATCGTACCTTAAATAATAAAAATGTTTTACATATTAGACTATAATTAAATAACGAAAAAAATTATTAATTTGTCACCAAAATCCTTTTAAAACGACATTTCGTTCCAAATTGTCGGCAACAGAGACAACAGATAAAATGAAACCATCATTGTTCTTTTTCAAATTCACAACTTTGTGACGACCATTTAGCCGATGTCTGTCTTTTATCTCGCCCGGTAACTCCTTTTCTCCGTGGTTATTATCATATTTAGTCCTAATCATAAAAAATAAAAGACTATACAGTATATATGGAAATAAATATAAATTAATAAAAAATATAAATGGTTATAAAGCTGACGTTTTATCAACAATGCAGTCTTCAAATAAATCATCCTCGAAGTTCTTCAAATCTTCATCATCAATGTTTAATTGGTCCATTTTTTCCTTCAATATTATGCTATTTGAAAATCCACCAGCTATCTTTTCATTTTCGATAAAAGTTTCATCGCACTTTGAAGATCCACAAACTACCCTTCCATTCTCGATTGAAGTTTCATCGCACTTTGTCAAAATCTCTTTTTTTAAATCTGCCGATTGGATGACAGGTGTTGACCGAGATTCAATTTTTATAACTTTTATGTCCTCATCAAAATCGTTTAGTTTTGACGGACAATTTTCAATGTCACCGTCAATCGCAATACGTCTTTTGCATTTGATATCTTGCGATTTTATTTTATAGTTTAATGAAAGTCTCTCAACTTTCACATTTTTGCTCTCTTCAGTTGTTGGAGACAAAATTAGTTTCCGTTTATTCGAAATTTTCAAACTAAGTTTCTTAAGCTTACATTCTGGTGACGGCGAAATGACGAAAGGGTCTTTGAAAACTGAACTGTCACATATATCTCGATCCCCAGCCGATGGAACTGATCGGGCTTGAAAATCACCAAGAGCTCCATCTGCGCCGTTTTTAACATCCGCAATACAAGTCGTAAAAAATTGATCAATTGTTTTATTATTTAACTTGATGTCGCTGCCCTTATTATCTGCAACCTTAACTTGAAAAAACGTAGAAATCTTTCTCTGAGATGGATCCTCAGCACGAGGTTTGGTAATTTTCTATTTGTTAAATTTTTGACATAATTTAGTTTAATAATCTTGCTTTTAATAAACTTTGTTGTTCTTACCTTCTTCGAACGTTTTATGGGCGACATCTTGATAAAATTTTAAATAATCATAATTAAAAATTTGCTTGCACGATCATGGCAAGAATTGCTCGATTCTACCAAAACAAATGTTTCAGAAAAATAATTGAAGCGCCAAAATAACACCACGTGATAATGACGTCACAAGATGACGGGAATTTAGTTCCGGTGTAAAAATGTCCAATGGAATTCTGATCTTCTAAAACAAAAAAAAAAAGCCAGATAAAATTTGACGCGTCCAGTTTCAAAATCATAATGATAATTATTATTCTCAACATTTAAATTTCACTATTAACTTTATTAAAAAAATAACTTTATTTTGAATAAAGTTTTTAGAAACAGATGAACTTACAAATAGCCCGTGATTACCAAAATATTAATGAATTGTTAACATAATTACCGGTATTTCAAACATTTGGTGGATTTCTTCTAAAAATTTGATCAGTTCAATGCAATGCTTTCAGCGAAATTATCTCCTTTGGAAATGTACTGTATGCCTTATTATACAGTAATTTAACATCCCTGCTTACCTGTTGTGCAATTTATTTTATTCGCAAATATTAATCAGTGAGATTTAAAATGGAATCATCTTTTTAATTATGTTTGTGTGGATACATTTTATCCATTGAATCGTCAAATTTGTTCGAGTCCAGCGTTTTTTTTAAAAAAAAAATATTTGTACAAAATATAAAATATACAATTTTGAGTAATTATTTATGACACTGAACTTTAGTATTAAAATACTTGAACAGAAATGTCGTCGTCCTGTTTGGAACTCAATCTAAACCTTCTTGCTTTTCTCGTACCGCTTCCTAAAATAGATTTCCAAAGTCTCAGTACATTAATTTTCTAAAAATATTATATTCATTTAAAACAATGTGCATATGTCTCCTGTACATACTTTAAACCTTTCTTCAAGAAGTGACAATTCACTTATTAAATCGGTTATGGCATTAGTAAAAGCTTCTTGAGGAGAGTAATCAGACGTGGTTTGTACTCGAATAACAATCTTGTGCTCCAAAGGATGTGTAACTTTGTATCCTGCAAACAATACACCTGGATCTTTCAATAACTGACTACAATAAAACAAAATTAGACGTTATAATGTAAGGCTATAAGAATTATCCACACGCACTCACTATTTAATCATGTTTCCAATGGTGTGGTCTTCTTTATTGATAGTAAATAAAGCTGCATTTGGAACTTTGGTATCCTTTTCAATGAGAACTCTTGAAATAAACAATTATAATTTATAATTTAGAAACCTTCCCAACTCAAAAAAATTAAATGGCTTACTTTTTCTCTCCTTCGAACAAAAGAAATGACTCAAATGCGGGTGGAGCATTCATAATTAAAAGTATTAATCACCTTTATAAAAATACAATTTTAATAAACTTTACAGCAAAGTAAATCCAAAGAGCGAAATCAAACTGCGTCCTCTTTCCTTGAACAAACCTCTGTTTTAGAAGCGGTCTGCTCGTACGTCTGCTTTTAATATGAAACAGTGTTGTCAGACTTACTGTATAGTGTTGCAAAATCACGACCATTATTTTATACAGCGGAAATTAAATTAATATTACAGTACTAATCCATATTATAAATAAATCTTTAATTTAAAAATTGACAAAAACGAGAAAACGGTGTAAAAGCGTAAAATTCAATAATGAATTGCTATCCACAGAGAATTACAAATAATTATTATTTTTAAAAATACTCGCGTTGTACACAAGTATCATGGTCTAATATGCTAAAATATTAATACAACATTAAAACACAATAAAATAATTTATTCTAATAATAATTATCATCGAGTTGAATCGTTCTGACTAGCACAACCTGCAACACTTTCACCTTTATCCGTACCGACACTACCGGTAGCACTTGTCCCACTCCTACGTTGATATAGTTCGGCTAAATGTTTACATTTATTTTTATGTGATGATGACCAATGATATTTTTGACATTGTTGATCGCAATATTCCACGCTTTTGCAAGTGGCACATTTTTTGCACTCCGTTTGATTCCCGCAAGTCGTACAAACGGATTCGGAAAACATTCGGGAACCGTTCATAGCCGAAGTTAAAACAGAAATGGCCGTAGGTCTATCCGCGGCAGATATTTTTTTATTCGTTAACGAATGAACCATTTTTTGAATTAAAGGGATTGTTCTGTACGGAAATTCGCCAATAGCTCCAAAGACAACTTTATCTAAAACCGCTTGAAATTCGGACTTGTTTTCCTGCATCCAGCATTTGATAACTCGGTCCAGATGAGTAGACAAGGAATCTGCGTCCCCATTCTTCTGTTTCTTATAAGAACTAATCATGTTGTGAACAGATTTGACTATAAATGAATTGAAATAAAATTTAAAAGCTAATAATTCGTTAACGTCACTCCGTTTGCTCTCTTTCTCGCACATGAATTCCAACACTTTGTAAACTTTCTCCGCTTCTTGGACGAGAATGACATTGTTTTGCAGAAACTTTACGATTGAAATGGGATGGATGTTCGTTCTTATAAGAAGATTGTGCAGCGGAGTAATTAGATTAGAAGGTAATTTAGCCACTTTTTCTAAACCTTGTGGCCTCGAATAGTATTCCACATCTGCTTTCGGAATATAATTATTGATGAGCACGGCGCAAGTATGATTACCTAAAACAAATAAACAAAAAATGTAATAAATGTTTCAAGCTAAACCTCTTTAAAACGTCAATTATTATTAAACTATTAACAAATCCTTATCTAGCTGACACGATGCATCAAATAACCTTGAACCGACAAGATGAATTATTATTATCGTGTCGATATTTCATCAACTCACCAACAAACGCAGCAGTTTCTGCGGCTGTTTTTCCCACACTATTTGTAGTTGAAGCTTTAGCTCCAGCTTTGAGAAGCAGCGTAACGACCTCTTCTTTTCCTGATAATCCAGCAAACATCAAAGCTGAATATCCATGAACATGGCGTTTGGAATTGACATTAGCTCCCCAATCCAACAACAAATTACACATCTCTTTATTGCCTTTATACGCGGCGTGCTGGAGCAAAGACATTCCATTTTCGTCATTTACTTCTTCAAAAACTCCTCTTTTACTTAACAATCTGCGAATTTCGCCAACATTTTCCTTTTGAATGTTTTCAAACAATAATTTATCGATTTCTTCCACACTCTGCTCGGATCCTTGCGCCTCCATTTTGAATCTCTGCTATGTTGTTTACGTTCTCGTCGGTAAAATAATAAAAATAATAATTACAAAAAAAAATTAATAATATTTTAATAAAATCTATAAATAAAATAAATATATATTTTTTTAAAATTAACAGCGATAATAATTATACAGTTTAGATTTTAAATACTTTTTCTCCCTGATGAGATTGATAAATACTGCAAAAATCTTGTGGGTGCATTCATAACTCACGTGACAAGCTCGCAAAGAGCAACCCGATTATCAGTTTAATCAAGGCCATAAGGCAGGAGGCTACGCTTTGAGCGCAGGTGTGTAGGCGTATGTGGTGCATCCCATTCCCAGGCAAAAGTCCACAAATTATCTATCTCGCTTCTGGAAACCCGAGTTCAAATGTTGATTGGAAACCAAAACTATTCCTAGTTTGATTTGAATGTCGCACAATGTTGGTAGATCTAAGGTGAGTGAAAATTGAATAAGAAAAAATACTTTATTTCGATTTTGACTACATCTAGAATTATACTGTTATGTTTTTTTTTAAATTATTTTTAAATACAATGTCATGTGGATTGCTATGGGAAATATCAGCTGTGCTATACACATTCACAAATGTTGACCTTGTTTATTATAATAGCTTTATTTTATCATGCATAATTCCAATTAATGAGATATTAATTGTAGCTTGGTGAAAATATTATTACCGTTATAATATTATTATGCATTGATACAACTTTGCAGTATATACCTCTTGACATGGAATGTGAAAGGTTTGGACCCGAGCGAAAATTTGGAAGAAGCATTGCAACTTAAAAGCAACAATATAAATGCAAACGATGTACCTGATATTTATGCAATTGGGTAAAAATTAACATTTGCTTATTTGTTGATTGATTTTAATGCATTCATTTTAATTATTTTTTATGTAGTTTGCAAGAAGTTAGTACGACCCCTCGCTCCATGTTTATGAACATGCTTTTTGAGGACCCATGGTGCAAAGCATTTCGAGGAACTTTAGAAAAATGGAATATTGTGCAAGTGAGTATTTGAACTAAGCACTCACAAGATTGGTATTGTAAAGATAAAAATTAAATGGAACACGAACGCCTATCTCTTGCATTATCTGATTTTATAAGGCAGTTGTAAAATAATCTTATTTTAATTGTCGATTTTAAAAGTTAAACCTTTAATTTAAAAAAAAATATATATTGTACTTTTCAGCTAAAAGTGGTGCGACTTCGTGGCATTTTATTAATGATTTTTATAAAAAGGCAGCATTTAATTCATGTACGAGGTTTACAAACGGAATACACAAAAACTGGAATTGGAGGCCTATGGGTATTTTAATCAAGCAGTATTTTGTATCGGAGATTTATAAACTGATGGAATTTTTTTTTTTAGGGAAATAAAGGTGGTGTTACTACTAGGATGAAAATCTACGGGTGCAGCTTATGCATTGTAAATTGCCATTTAGCAGCTCATGATAGTGAATTAAATCAGCGAATAGAAGTAATAATTTTTTTTCACTTTCTGCCATTTTAATGAATAATTTCTTTTACAACAACAATAAATATATTTTTAGGACTACAACTCAATTTTAGACGGGCAATTTTTTTCGGATATTGAAACAGAAAATATTCTTTGCCACGAGTAAAAAAAAAGACGTTAATAATTAATTTTAAAAATATTCATAATTTAGACTAAAATAAAAACTTTTTTTGCAGTTACATACTTTGGATGGGAGATCTTAACTTTCGTATTTCTGAATACTCATCAAAAGATATTAAAGAACTAATAGATAAGAAGGAATACAATAAATTATTAGAAAAGGATCAGTTAAATTTAGTTAGGCGTAGTGGTGAAGCCTTTGCCGAGTTTACTGAAGTTTCGCCTTCATTTAAGCCAACTTATAAGTATGAAATAGACTCAAATGAATTCGATTTAGGGTAAATATATTAGTAATTCTATTATTTAAGTGTTCGAAATAAAAATATTAATGTTTTTTTTTTTTTTTTAAAAAATGATGGTTACAGTCGGAAACCGGCATATACAGATAGGATACTTTATAAAATAAACCCTCATGTATATGAAAATGTAACATTAGAATTGGAACAATTAACCTATAAATCTCATGAGAACTATGTTCAAAGTGACCATAAACCGGTTAGCGGTTTTTTCAAAGTTAAAGTAAGAAATTCTGCTAGTCAATTATTTAAAGTTTTCTTTAATTAAAATGTTTTACTTCTAGGTATTTGAATGTCCTAAAGAAAGTAGTGTCAAATTTGCTACAATACCAACGTGGAATGATGGGGACGATAGACTCTGTCGTTTTACCGTGCCAGCTGACACCGAAACCTCTAACTACGATTGGATTGGTCTCTTTAAAGTAATCTCACTTTCCTCTGATTATATTGTACTTTGAAAAGTTAATTATTGTTAATGTAAATCTAGCATGATTTCACGAGTATTGAAGATTACATCGCTTATGTTTGGGTACCGCAAAAAACCGAAACATCAACTCAATTGGAAACTCAGGACTCTAGAAACGAATATAACATTTTGTTTCCTGGTATTAGCTTATCACCGGGACAATACTGCTTGATATACGTTAGTAATGATTTTGAAAGTATTCTTGGGATAAGCGATTCTTTTAAGGTAAATAAATTACCTATTAAACACTTAACTAATAATAAATTTTCTTAATTTCTAAAATTTGCAGGTGGAATCTTGGCAAGTAATCTAATTACTGATTAGTGATATTATTCGGGGAAGAAACATTTGAAAGAAGAATCAAATAAGAAATTCTTCCAGATGTAAAAACCTTCTTCACTTACTGCGTCAATCATTCCAAAATAAAAACGCATCAACTTTTAAAAGTAAATTTAAATTTGACATTCTGCGATCTTTTATGAAGATCATTAGTTTTTAATTAGAAACATTTTCATCATAAACCACATTTCAGTACATTTTAAATTGCATTTAAGATTCGAACTTGACCGCGGTTTTTAATGTCGTATGTATAAAGCCAATGAGTTAATAGAACATAAGTGGGTGGGCCTTTTAAAAGTCACTGGTTGTGATTATCATCACATACAATCTTGTGCCATGTACTTTTATACAATTACAATAATTATTCCGTTTTACGGAGTATAAAATTGAGAATGCATTCTTAAATAGCAAATTGTTATCACGGTATCGTATAACAGTAGTAATGATGAAATAATTTTAATTTTGAACTTATGTGAACTATATTCCTCAATGAAATTAAATATAGCTCAATTGGAACAGTATCTTAAAATCTCTATTTTAAATTCAGGAAATATTTTCGTGATTGAATTATTTTAAATAGAAACAGTATTTTTTCTTAAAAAAAAAAAAAAAAAGGATTAATAATTTGCATTTGTTTAAAATTCGTAAAGAAATTGTGCACAAATTGTTACGGTAATTAAAGTGTTAAAACTTTATATTATATTTTAATAATCAATGGTTAATGGAATGTAAAGCATTTAAGTGTTATTTACGATATTTTATGAATAAAATATAAATGAAAAAGTTTGATTGTAGATTTTTTTTTTTGTCGATTATGATTATTTTTGAATGACACTGAAATTTATTTACTCAAAAATCAAACTAAGGACATGGATTTCTTTACAAACATGAGAAGGTGTTAAAGGTAGTGAAAGTCCAATGAAGTTAATCGATGGAGTGAAATTTGTGTACCAGATACCCGAGAGTCGCCTTTGCAAAGATTTTTTTTTTCTTATTAAATGATTACACCTGATATACTCGAAGCTGAACATGAAATAATAATATAAAAGAAATTTCGGGTGAATATGTTTTAATAGTTACAAAACGCTAATTCATTAACTACCGAAAAACAAAAAACATGTTTCGATCGTGATATAATCGTTCAAACAGAAGCTACATCGAGATATTACTTTATTGATTTTAAAGTTAATGTCTGTCATTCATCGTGTTTGAACGCCAACTATATCACGTTCGAATATACGTTTAACCACGCTCAATTACGTTAATAAAAAGTGAGATTTCAGGAAAAGTTGTAAATAATGGAATTGCTTATCTTAATCCGCTCAAGGAGTTGTATATCTGAAAGAGGTTACGCCGTCGCTATTTTAATTTTTAGTTCTGCTTTACTAACGGTAGATTTTTCGTATCGTTCACTTCATGAAAGAAACGAAACTGTTAGCATGGATCTCCCTTTACGGAGATACAACTCCTTGATCAGTCGCACTTATGACATTTGTTTACGTACTGCGTCCAAAACGTCGTCAACTTGAGGAAATTTTAATTTTCGAGGTGGTCCTTTTTTTAGGCCGCTCCAAATTAAGTTTTCTATTAAATAATAAAAAAAAAATATTATAAAGAATTTTATTATAGGCACTTTTATAATAGAAAAAAATGTACGACCCAATAAGGAGATAAATAATAACTTTTTACCTTTTCCGAGATGATCGATAAAAATGCACTCAAAACTGTTGCGTCTTGGAGGTTTTAAATTAATTTCAATATTTAAATTCGGAAAAGAAGATTTCAAAGTTGATGAAAGCTTTTGGGCGTTAGTACCATACACTCGTCACGACTTACTGAAATAAAAATCTTAAAATTAATAAATAGAGAAATCAACTGGTAGCCACACAAGCGGTATACAGTATAATAACTACAGTAACTTTCTCATTCAAATAATATTGCGTAAAATGTTTACTTTGCCCCTAATAATAAAATATTTAAAACTAAATTATAATACATTGTACCATGTAATTATAAAAATGAAATTATAATTACTGTACTTTAATTTAATGGTACAAAGATCTTCCAATATAGCTTTCTTCTAAGAAAATTTATAATAACTATTAAATAAATTCCAAGCAACATAAATTTCCTTTTTTTTTTTTTGATAATTTAAATTAAATTATGCTATGGTTACTTTACCCCAAAACAGCGTCTGCGACTCATATTTAAATAAATACTGTACTAAAAATACTAACTTAGCTCAATTATTAATGATAAAGGTCACTTCATGGTATTGTTTTAAAGCAAGGTTCTGAAATACTGTATAAATATCAAAAAAATTTAAAATTCAAAAGTGGAAAGTCAATATTTGTCCCACCCCTTTCACCATTATAAATGCATGTATTTACTGTAAAACAATAATAAAAAAAAATAATAATAATAATAAAAAAAATAGGACTATCTGTCACCTACAAACTTATAATTTCAAGTAAAAGATCTCTAAATACTGTACACGCTCTATAATAAAATATACCAATGTTCAATGACCAATGTCAATTTTCCTTTAGTTCCATTTTCTGGTTTTGATTCAGATTCTTTTTCATCCTCTTCTTCGTCTTCCTCCTCCTCTTCATCTTCTTCTTCAGCCTCAGCTTTTTTATCTTTCTCGACTTTGTCTCCACCGGCTTTTTTATCTTTCGTTTCGTTCACTGGCTCTTTTTCATCTTTTTCGTTCTCCTCCTCCTCCTCTTCATCCTCCTCATCTTCTTTAGGTTTTTTTTCCGCGTTTTTACCTTTTTTAGCTACGGCGGCAGTTCTTTTCGGAGTGGTCTTTGTAGCTGCGGCTGGTTTCCTACCCCTCGTAGAACTTCCTCGAGCCGGTTGACGCTTTTTGGCCGGAGTTCTTCTCCTCGATGGAACCTCGTAGTCCTCATCGTCGCTATTCTTTGCTCGCCTTCGTTTTTTCGGTCTCGTATCTAATATACCGGTTAATATCTTTCCATGTAACCACTCTTAACACCCATACGTAATTTTCATTTCTACAAACCTGGATCATCGCTACTGTCATCGTTGCTGCTATCTGCCGGTTCTTCGCTTTCTTCGTTGGCGCTTTCCTCACTCGATTCGGCTTTACGTCCACGCGCGCGACCACGTTTCTTAGGTGGAGTCTTTGTAACTGCCTTGCGTCCTTTTTTATTCGACGAACTTGCTAGATATTCCTCATCGTCGTCGTCATCTTCTGGCTCTTCGGATTCTTCTTCATCCTCTTCGGACGATTTGGCGACGACTACTTCTTTTTCAACCTTCCCTTTTGGAACTTTTTTCGTTTCTTGAACGACTGCAACCTTTTTTGGGGGCATTTTGTATAAGGAACAACAAAGCCAAAGCAACAACGCTACCTCACGATCTACAAGCTCCCACCAAACTACCGTAGCACCATCTAAATTATACTCTTTACAAATAATCTTAGTTTCCTAACAGTCTTTTATTATTTTACCGAAATAATAATAAAAAATGTTAAAAATATATTTTTTTTTACAAAATTAAATAATCTAATAAATGTGACAATTATTTTAAAAAAAAATTTTTCTTTCAATATTTTTAGAAAAAAAAACCATGATTTTATGTTGTGGTTACACTCTAGCCACCTTTGTCTAACAAAGCATTCAGGCCTTCGAGCGATAAACCTTTTTTTATGCCGGGTGCCGATCAACCGGCGCCCAACAGAAAAATCTGACACGGTCAACAATCCGTGAAAAAAAAAATTTAATTATGTTATTGCAACACTATTAAAGTTGTTTATATAACTCAAAATTAATTTTGTTTCACCAATTATTATTATGCACCAATTATTAAAATAAATTTATTTTAGAAATTATTGATACAAGCAAAATAATTATTATTTTGTTATAATAATATGCAGAAATTGCCGACGTTAAAATTATGATTTATACCAGTTTTTCAAGAAAAATTCATTTCTAAATTCTAATGATTATTAATTTGATAGCGATTCTCGCATCGTAAATAATAAATTCTTAATGAAGTGAGGGACACAATAAAATATAATAATTCTGTTGTCAGGAGATGTAATAATAGAATTCAGAGTATTTCATCTAAATTATACAATAATTATACTACCGCAATTCGTGGGAGAAAAGTTCATTGCACAGTGAATTTCGTTGTATCAACAATTTTGTTGTGCAGTGAATTGTGTTTCTTTTTTAAAATCAGTTTTGTTCAATGTGACAATTAATTAGCCAACGAAAATTATATACCGGGTAATTAATATTGCGATGATGGCAAAATATACAATAAAAAAATATTTACAGAATGGTGATTATTTGAAGGAATTCTCACAACGATTGACTCGTTCCTAACGGTGAATAATTACATTGCTTTTCAATTAATTTTCCTTCAGCCATCATTAGAGGGTGTAAACTCTGTGCAATAAATTTTCTACATGATAAAACCGATATTTCGGGACAGCTTCTCAAATCAACGAACACCAAATTGGTACACCGTTTCAAATGCTCGAGGCAATTGTCAGTTAGCCTTTTACATCCTGAAAGATCAATGTGAGTGATGGAGTCGCGCGTAGACGAACCCACCGCGGTTATAAGTGCAATTCCAGCGTCGGTAACTTTTACGCAATGACTTAAATCTAATTTATTTAAGTTCCTTAAATGCTGCGTAATATACCTCAGCGAGACATCTGTGACGTCGCAACCGGATAGTTTCAATTCCGATAAATTTCGCAACCTGCTTTTACTTTCTAGCAAACCGGGTCTTGAATCCGGCGGAGGTGCTAGCAATTCCCGCATGTGGCTATCGTTCATTCCTTCCACCCATTTTAAATCGAGACCTTGAAGCATCGGGCAATTACAAGTTACCAGAGCCATGACGGCGATCCAAGAGCAGCCGCTCAAGTCTAAAAACTTTAACTGAGGCAATCGTGTGATTAACCAAGCTAAATGTTTCTTTGAAATGTTGGTCCAGCCCAAACCCAGAAAGTTTGGTTGTCGCCTAATAATGCCTGCCAGTAGTTGCGAAGTCACTTTTTTCTGAGCCAAATCAATTCGCGACCATAACCGGCGATCCAAACACCACGCGTTCCACGTTTTGCACACCAGCATGCAACCGCATAAATCTGACGGGCTTAAATATTTAAAAACACTAAGCATACATTCTTTATCTAAAGCTAAATTTTGACCAGTTCCGTTGCTTTGATTTTTCTCTTTTACGTCGAAAATCGGCGCTGGTCTTACCACGTAAAGCGGTTTCTTCAGCACTCGATCTTTCATTTCTGGAGGTACCGGGTTATTACCGCTTCGATGCGGGCGCTGGGAAGATTTTTTAAAATCGGCTGATGAAATGGAAGTGTCTGAAGTTTGTTTAGGTGAAGTTTGATTTTGAATAATTTGTCCATTCATCGACGATAGCGGATAATCGAGCATAGCTCTAACTAAATTTTGATCCATTTCTGGAAGAACTCTTGTTTTTAATAAAGATGTTACTCCTTTCATAATTAGTTTACCTATCACGTATTCAATTAAATTTTTCATTTCTCTTTTGTTAGTTAAAATAAAAAAATAAATAAAACTCTGCAAGTACTGACCTTTATCAGAAGTTTCGCATTCAAGAATTTGATTTTTTACTTGAAGGGGTTCTGAAACAGGTACTTGACGAACACACGATCTGACGTGGCTTTCGCCATCAGATTTTGGCTTTACGTAAGTGGTGACCATTAAACTTTCCGAACTATGTGTCGAGTCATTAAATTCAGATTTAGCCTTCAAAAAAAAATTTGGAAATTTAAGCAAAAAAAAATTACTATTGCTAACAATAATCTAAGATTCAACCTTTTTCCAAAGCTGCGAGGCGTCGTTATGAGCTTCCATCAACCGCTTTAAATTTTCCGATTGTAGTTCATAAGAAGAATTGCAATCCAGATTTAATTCAGACGATAAATTATCTTGAACAGGAATCGAAGATAGTAAACTGTCAGAATTCTTCAATTTGACAGGCCGAATTAAACGAAGCTAATAATAAATTTGAAATAATATCACAATGAACAAATAACACTTGCAAATTTCAACTCACTAAACTAGCAACTTTAGGTGCAGATCCGCCGCCAACTTTAGTTTTTTGTTCATCACAACACTTCGGACATTCCCAACTATTTGGCAAGTCATCGCAAATGCTACTCTCGTCCGGTACAGCTCCGCTCTTTCCCAATAAACATTCTGGATGTACAATTTCCCAACAAATGCTGCATTCCATCAACGTGCTCGTTTCTTCTTCATTTGGATCTTCAGATTTTTCCCATCCATCTTTACCACATAACATGCAGCAGGCGGTGTGTGGTAATATTGGCTGAAAAATAAAAGTTCGTTAAACGATACGAAATTAAATTCGTCTTTCACATGCTTCTAAAAGCTTACCGCCATACACTGTCTACTAATGCAAGACCTATCAAAATATGGTGCAAGTAATTAGACAAAACGTGAACAGACATAAGCTACAAATTATTTCATACTGTTTCATTCTGCCTGCTCCTCCAAATTTTTTCATGTCCTTACAAAAATGGCAATCTCCGCAATCCGCTCTTAAACATGCTTCACATTTTTTGCAACGAGTACGCCTTCTTCGAGCACTTGAGCTCAATTTACTATTACCACCATTAGCTTTTAATGGTTTGTGAGGAATCATTATTTTTGGTTTCAATGGCTTTGATTTCTAATAATAATCAAAAAAAAAAAAAAAAAAATTAGATATAAATTAAAGGATTTAATATTGAATAATCACAACCTTTGGCATATCCGGCCATTTCAAAACTGATTTTCCTGTTGCAGCAAAATTACGATCATCATCATGATGTAATTCTAAAACAGTCTTAATATTCCAATACATGCATAATCATTAAATTGAAAAATTAATAATTATTTTTAAAAATAAATTCACACCTTAACATCTCTTAGCAAGGCGCCAGGATCTCGAATTAAATCTGGAACACTTCTTTTGCTTATTGGCAATTGTGCCAACCACCTCACAATCGCCTATAAAATTATGCTCAAGATAAAACAAACACCTTTTTTAATACATTTTGTTTTTCAAACATACCTTGATACCATTTATTTCAAAAGGCGTTAAATGAATATGTCCTTTTTGTTTTCCAACCTTTTCTGTTTCACCTTCTGGTGCCGTAGTTCGCACAGCATTTTCCTCTGCTGGGTTTTCAGCTAAATTTGGAACTGGCACTGGATCGTTTACCGTTACTTTAGAAGGTGCTTCCGTTTCGGTAGAACCAGTTTCTACTTTGATTTCATCAGTAACCTTTACTGTTTGAGTTTTAAAAACAGTCTGCTCATCATTTGATAACGATGCTGTGCTATTAATTTGTTGATCTTCAAACGATCGCAAGTTAATTTTCAGCTTAGATTCTTCTGATTTATGACCGTCTTCGGAAATTACGTGACACTTTCCAAGAAGACACTGAACATACCTCGCCAGCACATACCATAACATTTCGGTATAAAACGGATACCTAAATTTCGATGGAACCCGAGTAATATCTTCCATCTGCGCAATTCTTAATTGTTTTTCGATTCCAAAGCCGTGCAGAAAATTACCACCAAATACGAGTGAATCTTTAGGCGTGTAAACTGCGTGTATCCACCCTATTTTCAAACAAAAATCCTAATACTTACAACTGCAATTAAATATTAAGCATTTAATTACCAGTTGGTATGAAAAATGTCCACCCTTCGTGCAGCTCAATTCTTCCACACTCATCAACGGTATCGCCAAAAAATACGTCCCCTTGTTTACCCGATAAAACCCATTGCTCATATAGTTGCACATTTAATTCCGTAGGTGGTATAAGCCAAAATACCTTAAACATAATTAGATAAAAAATTAATAACATCATCGCTAAAATTTTAAATCGCTACACACCTTTTGGCCGTGCAAAATGTGATACCATACAGAAGTTCCTCCGAAATCAATATGAAAATCAGTGTAACAACCTTTTACACTCATTAGACAATATCTTTAGACAATGTATGAATTAGTTTACATTCAAATAATCATTTATTAAGGTTGTAATACTTTTGAACTTTAGGATACTTCATATCTTCTATAATATTTGTCGACTCAATTTGACTTTGCTTAAGGTGTCTGGGCCAAACATTGTCAACCCAATCAATTTCTCGGACCTTAATACCGTAAAAACAGCCGTTTAAACGTTTAACAATTTATTGAATTCAATATTAAATTTTTACCAAATTCGGTGATTCGATGTAATTTTCTAGTTTCGTATGACTGAACTCTAAACTGATAACGTTTAACAGTCTGTCACGCTCTGGATTCTCATAATATTTCACCCAATCTTTCATGCACATTTCAATATCCTTCTGTGTGGTAACGTCCATCACGTCCAACATTCGACGACTTCCTAATAATAAATTTTTTCAAATTAAAATTAAATAAGATAGTAATAAACGCTATGAATCTTACCTACGCATTGTCGTACATCTTGAACAGTAAAATTTTTACTTGGCAAACGCATGCCAAGACCAGCCTTTTCATAAACAACGATTGGATATTGAAATCCATTTTCTTGTAAATATTTCAAACAAACATCTATATTTAAAAAACCGTTCAAATTAATAAAATGCCATCATTATATCCATATAATTATAAAAGCCAAACACGAACGCACCATCTCCTTTCATTTCCTGAACAAATTTCGCGTTGAATCTATCGCATGTTAATTTCTCCTCAACCGAAAACATTCGTCTACCTTCAATTTCTTCATCGTTCATGCAGTCTTCCGTGTACGACTTTCTTTCCCGTTGTCTCTGTTTGAAGACATAAAAAATGTAAACAACAAAATATTATGTCATCTTCATAACTGACATTGTCAAGGCAATAACTGTACAATGACAGTTAGGTTATCGAAATCATTAAACGTATATAAGATTGTTCCATCATTGAATAACACCAACAACAAAAAAAACCATTATACACTACAATTAAATATTTGTTATTTTATTTTTATTAAACTAATTGTTAATAATAAAGCATTTCTAGTACGACAAAATGGCCGTCCCCAGCTGAAGATAATGAAAACATTTTCATCAACTTACCAGTCTTCTATCAATATTTTGTTCACTGTCGTTCATATCCCCCGCATCGCTTAATGCGTCCACTTCCATCTTTTAATTATCAAGATTTCAATTCAATAATTACGGCCTGACAGAAATAAAAAATTTGTATAACGACGTGACCATTTCAAGCACACGATACATCAAGCGTTGTTCAAGGACAATGCAATCTCAATCAATAATGACGTCATTAAAATATACCTGTGACGTCACTCGGATGAACGCTTTTATGTTTTGTATCTCCCAGACTTCGGTAAGACTTCCCAGAGTTCGGTAAGACCTATGGTAAAACTTTGTTTTAATTTTAAAGCCTGGCTTTCTTGCTTTGATTGTGCATGATGGGTTGAATTACGGTTTTATTTGCTCTTTAAAAAAATTATAATAAGTTAAATTATATTTAGCTCAAATTACAAGTGCGTACATGCATAATCATGTGCATAATGCAGCCAGCACTATGATAGCTTTTCTGTGCATGTCTACCGGTAGGCCTACAATAATAATTAATTATGACTGCTTTTTATTTTAAAATTATTTAAGATAAATTCTCCTTTTTCGTAAATGTTTTTATGACTTTATTGGAAAAATTAAAATCAACATATGTAAGTAATTTTAATACCGGTATAAAATTTATGATGATTTTGCTTTTTTTCCGCTCACAATATTACTGTATTTGAAAAACGATAATATTATTATTACAAAATAATGATCATAACAATTTGCTATCAATTAAATTGAAGCGAGTAAAAGTTATATGGAACGGAATGAAATATGAAAGTTTAAATATTTGGTATGCTGTACATTCAAGTAGTTTTTTTTAATTAAAACCAATATATAGGCTATATTGGAATTAATTTTAGGTGTAAATTATACGATCGTTAAGGGGTTGCACCGGTCGGAAATTGTCTGCCATATAACTGTCTCCGTCATGCACCGGTTTAGCGTCGTCGTGTTTAGGTTGATCAAGAATTGTCAGGGCTCGAAACTTTTCCAGCTGAATTGAAAATTATTATTATTATTTGGATTAAAAATAAATAAAATTGTGCTGTAAACAATACAATCAAATTGTTCGTAAAGTGACGCAACTCGAAATATAAGATAGCCGAACTCTCGCACCAATAGATTTTAATTACCATACATGTAATTATAATAATAATCAATTGCCGTGGCTCGGCATTAGTATTAATAATCTAGGTTAGCAGGTTCTATCAAAAGTTGTAATTTATTTTAGCTACAAAACTTAAAATCTGTTTCAAGGAGCTTAATTTAAGGCTTCCGTTGCAATATCGGATTTGATTAATAAATTTCCTGATACTGATTTTGGCTGCACCACCTCCGTTAATTGCCAAAGTCTTTAAAGGTGTGCCTCATAAAATTTAATTATCTCACTCAAGATCTTTTTAAAATGTTTACATGTGAGGAACTCCAAAATGAAGAAGTTTTGATTTGAAAAATTTGGACGAGGGCAATAGCTAAGCCATTAACTTAATGCTTTCAAAATTATGTTGAGTTACTTTCCGACCACCTCGAATAAAAAAATAATAAAAATGTTTTAACTTACTTGGTTTTCTGAAATAGGCACTTTGACTTTCAAAACAAACCATTGCACTACTTCGTTGCAAATTGGTGTAGTAAGTGATCCTTCGTAAGAGTACGCGGGGGATAAATCGTTGGGAATAAGATCGAACACCGCAATGCCTGGTCGAACAGTAGTCAATTGATTTACATAAAGAACATTTTCTAATGCCAAGACTACTGGCTGGAAATTGCCGTTGTCATTATTTGATATCTGCATTTTAAAAAACGTGATCATAAATTATTACATTTTACAAAAAGAACTCAGCAAATTTCACAAACGTACAACAAAATCTTGCCCACACAGTAATCATAATTACTGTAAATTTAATGCTTGCATGACAAACTTTTTTTTTTCAATAAAAAATCATAGTCACAAAAGCAAACGAAAAAAAAAGCGGATGAACACATTTTCCCCTCGTAAATTATTTTCTTACAATGAAATGAGTCCCAAAAACGATTACGCCATCTGGGTAAAGTTTAGCTTCGGTAAACGAACTGTACTTTGAATTGTAAAAAATGGTGTGACTCTTAAAATTTAAATAACACAAAAAAATTAATAAATTTTTCTATAGAGGTAGGCTAAAACTCCAAAAAAAGAAAGAAAAAAAAAATGAATGAAACTGACCTCCATTGGGAAAATTTGTCCATCAATGTGATGTTCCGAGCCTACGGAACTATTACTACCAAAATGAAAGTGCATAGTGTCCAGATAGTATTGATCAGAAATAGGTTTAATATTGTTCCAAATGGTAACATAAGAAGCAGGAGCAACTCCTTCGTCGGTGGGGAAATGAAGCGAAACTAGATACATAAATCGATTGTTCCTTTAAGTCACACTTGCGCTCGACTTTAAAAAATTAATAAAAAAAAAAACTTACCCGTATGCTCGTCATTTGTTATATTAAAGTGGCTGAATTGACGGTCTAATTTACCCGTGTTGACTTGAAAATTTTGTGTAACAGTATTAGAAGTATCGATATCAATCGGCGATTGACGATTGCCGCAGCACTGATTACCAGGTAGGTCCAAACCGCACCAATTATCTGGACCTACGTAGAAACATGGTTAAATTATTATAAAATAAAATTGTTAAATTGCATTTTACGTACCAGTTGGTGGGTCGTAACCCCAATCCGAAGTTCCAGCTAAATTAAATCACATAAAAAATTAAATAAAGCATTGAAAACGCAGAAATTGCTCCAATGACTCGAACCTACCTACGAATAGGACACACATTAAGAATGAAAATATCAATCGCAACATTTTTTTTTTTTTTGTATACTGTAGTTGTTGTATATCAGTTTATTTTAACGGCTTTGAAAATTGCTCTTGAAAATAACAATAATTATTTACCTTTATATATAGTAAAACGAAAATGATCGCGTATCTCATCATCGCAGATTGATCTTAGATTTTCACTCAGGCATAGTCGAAATTTTTGAAATGATTAAAAATTTATTACTTTAAAAATATCTCAAATACGTGGTAACATTATAATTTTCAAGTGCTCGGTCCTTGTATAAAGGTGACCTTTTAAATTAGAAATATGATTTGTGGAAATAAACAGTTCGGTCGTTTATTGGTTGAATCGGTCGAAAATTATTGGACATGTAAATGTCGGTTGTTTTTGAAACTTCATTCGCAATGACCTCCGCTTCATATCCATCGAGTACTGTCAAAGATCTAAAAACGCTCATCTTCATTAACATCAAAAACAAGTAATTAGAATTTAATAGATAAGATAATAATTGTTTTGTTTTTTTCGGTTTTATAGGTAAGAATTTTTACCTGATGTTCGGAAATCGGTACTCTGACAGCAAAAATGAACCAGTGAACAGCCTGATTACAATCAGGCGTAGTAAGCGAACCTTGGTAGGAGTAAGAGTATGATAAATCAACGGGCAACAAATCTCTGAGTGCGAATCCAGGGTTTATGCTATAAACTTCATTCACGTAAATAACATGCTTTAAACCACTTATTAATTTTGTAAACTTAAGGTTATCGAATGGTGATAGCTAAATGAAAACAAAAACAATATAAATCGTACCAAAACATTATAGATAAATAAAATGAATATATTAACGTAAAAATGTGTTGCTAAAACTATAATCCCGTCAGTGTAATTTTTAGCGGCTGTGAAAGAAGGATATTTGGAGTTATAAAAAGCACTGTGCATCTAATCAATTCAAAGTTTTATAATAAATCAATAAATTAAAAAAGAAAAAAAAATCATGGATTTTAAAGCTTAATTTTAAGTACAATGCATTGTACCTCCATTGGAAATTTTTCTCCATCAATTTGATGTTCAGATCCTTTGAAATTGTGATTGCCAAAATGAAAATGCATTGAATCTAATAAATAATTTTCTGATAATTTGTCGTAATCGTACCAAATAACAACAGACGGTGTAAGTGAAGTATTCCCAGGAACTCTGACTGAAACTGCAATAAAAAAAAATTAATAAATAATTATTAAACTTACATGTAAACGTCAATAACATTAATAACCTGTATGCCTTTCGTTAGTTACATTCACATAACTCCAAATATTATCCATTCCCTTAACTATCACGTGAAATGAAGCGTCGACTACCATTGAAGTCTCGATGTTTATTGGAGATTGCCTTTGGCCGCAGCATTCAGTTTTACCTTCCGGTAAATGACACCAATTGCTCGGGCCTTAAAATTAATGAAATTATCATAAGCTTCAATTTAATTAGATTTAAAAACTGTCTTACTATAACGTCCTCGGTAACCCCAACCTATAGCGTTTCCTGTTTTTTTTTTTTTCACAAACAAAAATATTAGGCAATTGCATAGTTATACTACAGTAAACGTACCTATTACAAGTAAGATAAATAAAAACGAAGAAATCATATTCGCGTTGATATTTTAAGGATGCACAAATGATGTAAAAATACAAAGAAACGAATAATCCTTTCGTCAATTCAAATACTTCTCGATAAAACGTCTCGATTTCAAATAATTTCACCAAGTCGAGTGGCAATAGTACTTATAAAGTGAATGCGTTAGTTTTGACAGCAAAGGTCGTTGTCAAACTGACAACGGTTCCATCGTTTTTAAATGTGATCAATAGCGTTGACGACTTTGCGATTGCTAAATACCGTACTACTAAATTATTGCCCAACATTTTATTTATTTTTTAATGGAAAGTGTAAAAATTCAAGAGGATTATCCTTGACATGTTGTCACCTATAAAATACTCCCAAATAATTATTTGTTGATGATATCTAAATCATTAGCAAACAAATAAGTTTCTCAATTGTACCAATAAATGCGTTTCCTACTACGGAAAGCGCGTACCCCAATACAGTAGATAATAATTGTTCAAATACAAATATCTTGTTTAGTCATACACCTGTATATCCAAGTCAACTTCAAGTAATGTCGAACAAAATTTATCCAAGAATCCCAGGAAATGACTTGAATATTTGCTTTAACAATATCATTTCTATTCTTATTTTACATGTTTGGCACATTTTGTACGAAATGATTTAAATAAAATGAATTAAGCCTAGTTAGTTAATAGAAGATAGTGTAGGTCTCCAAAAGTGTAATATTTAGCAATACCGCAAGTTATCTTTTGCCTTTCAATGGATAATTTTTTAATTTATTGATTATAATGTCAAAACTCTAGAGCCTATCCAATATTATCAATAAAGTGATTTCATCAATATTGTAAACAAATTGGGAAATTAAAATTCTTCAAATGTAATTATTAAATGTCAGAGAGGCCACGCGCGTTGTTTATTTCTAACTGAATTGCTGCAAGTAATGTCGAACAAAACGTATTCAAAAGTTCCAGGAAATGACATAAATATCTGCTTTAGAATATGTTTTCTAATCTTTTTTTATATTTTTGATACATTTCGCACAATTAAAATGAAATAAATTAAGCCTACAGTAGCTTATATATTTAATAAAAGGCCGAGTAGCCCTACAGAGGTACAATTTAGCAACAGCGCAAAATAATTCTCTTTAGCTTTTGGATAATTTTTTAATTAATTTTGTTGATTATAATGTCAATACTCTAGAGCCTAGTCAATATTATCACTGAAATGATTTCATCAATATTGTAAACAAGTTGAGAAATTAAAATTCTTCAAATTTAATTAAATGTCAGAGTTTGACCTGAGCACACGCGTTGTAATTGTTTATCTCTAACTAATTGAATTTTCAAAAGATAACTATTTTCCCGTCAATATCAACTTTTCAAACAATTGCCGCGTGGATGATGTCATGTAACAACAAAAAAACATAGCAGTTTGCAAACTGTTGAATCATGTCTTATATCGGAATTCAATAATTATAATCCATCATACAAAACCATTTAAAAAATCCAGGGACAGTACTGTCCAGGGAAGAAGTCAGACTGAATTGCCACTTTTTTTCTCAAAATGAAAAAATACCTAGCTTCTTCCATTGGGCTTTTCATTTTAATGTACCCGGTATTAATTTAAAAAATAAATAAAATTGGTATTCAGAAAAAAAAAATTAAAACGAAACTAATTATTTACACTTAAAAAGTTTTACAAATTAAGGCGTAGCACCATATCTTATAAATTAATATTTACCAATCGGCCTACTGTACATATCTTTAATAATCTACGGTACCGGCAAAAATATTATTAGCTCATAATATGCTCGTAGCTTACGTGGAAATTTTTTGATTGAAAGCTAAATGTTTGATTAAAAATCAATGGCTTATCAATGCATGCACGCAAAAAAAAAAAAAAAAAAAAAATACAGATTCAAACTGTAATTTATTCGTTTGAAAATATATGTAAGCCGACATCTAGACATAAAGTATAAAAATGTTATTCAACTGATCTACATTACATCTGGAATTTTATCTAAAAAAATATATGCTAGCCTTATTATATCGGTGAGACAGGCCGTGTAGTTTTATCTAATGAAGTAACATGCAAAGAAAGTTATTTATGTGTTCATGTCTCAGTAGATGCGTTAGTTCACTTTACTATGACATAATAAAAACGCATAATTCCGCAGCGTTTTCTTACTTATCCTCTCAGACAACCTTAATATCACGTGATAAGCTGCAAACTGCTGGTAGTCAATAATCATAATTTTTAAGTTGATACTTTTGCGTCCTCGGCCCATAATCCTACTGCACGTAAAAAAGTATAGAACAAAATATTAAAATTTTGTTTTTTTAAAATCTAAACTACAGCATTATGCTGCCATCTTCAACATTATTACTGTCGTGCATACATTGAAGAAAGAAAAAAAAAGAGGAAGAGTTGCAGATCGCTGAACCGCGCTGAACCATGAAATCCTAGACGCATTTAGTTCTAAAGTTCTAAACCATGTAGACCCACCCACAACCCGCATTTGAAACCTGCCTCTGCACTAATATAAAATCAAATCTGTGCACTCAAAGGTCAAGGGGGTTGCTATGATAACCGAAAAAGCGACTATACACTCTTGAAAAAAAAATGCAATCGTTTTGTTTTTACTTCGCGGTCATATCAATGATATCGAGACTTCACTCCTATCGTTGATAAGCTTAAAAAAAAAAAAAAAAAAAATTTGAAGGTGGTGGGGGCAAGGTGAAGCGAAGGTGGAAAGGAGGCAATAAAAAAAATGTGGAGTGAGTGAAGAAGAAATCAATTAAAAACATCAGTAAACATTATTATCAACACCTATATGAGCATTAAGCTGGCGGGCGATGGAAAAAAAGGGTACAGAACTTGGCCATAATAAAAGTTTTACCGGTATATAAAAAAAACCCAAACCTTTAACTTCATCGAGAGATCTCCTTACTCTTCGTTTTTTATTTCTCACTACAAACTTACCCTAACAAAGTCAGTTCATTGACATCGAAAGTGTTATCCTTTCACTTTAAATAAAATTTACAAATAAATAAAAGAGTAAAATATTGATGACAATTCTCGTAGTTTTATTAGGTCATCTCTTAATAATAATTGTCTAATTTTCTTTTCATTTAAAAATTGTACAGTATTAACAGATCGTGGTATTAATGAAAAGTAGTCTTTAATTATTAACTTGATTAGCTCGACGAAATTCGAATTTGCAAAGCAAAATTAATAAGACATAAAAATGATAAGTCGGAATTGATTTTCCAAAAAAAAAAAAATGTTTGTTTTGTTATTTATTCGTGGAAAATGCTCACATTGACATTTACACCCAGAATAAATTGTCATAGTACAAAAAAAGCAATAAATAGGTTATTCGTATTTACACGTAAATTCTACATAAAGTCGGTTAGTTATTTAAGGTAACACGCCAATTTCAAATAAACGAACAAAATTAAATTAAAAAAAAGAAAAAGAAAAAAAAGTCATTGATGACAAATTTCATCTATAGTAAAAATTAAAACAAAAAATAAGAGAAAATAAAATGTAAATAATACAATCGCAAAAATGCTGATAACAAAATTGAAATGAAAAACCGATTCAACAATTTAAAAAAAAAAACGAAATCGATTATTTCAAATAAAAAATAATAATAATGAAACAAAACAATAAAGAAAAAAATAAAAACTGAAACGAATTCAAAATGCACAGCCTACTTTGATTTTTTTTATACACAATACACTTTTCCCTAAAGTGAACCACCACCGTCTTTTTTCCAACAAAAAACCGAATAAAAAACAAAAGACACGTACATACATTACTAACGACTCACAATAAATATCATGTTCATATTTTTCATTAGTTAAAGTGAGAAAGAACAGAAACAACACACAACGACTAGCAAACACGATGACAACAAAAAAAAAAAATAAAAGAAAAAGGAAAATGAGAAAGAACGAAAAAGTGAAAGAAAAAAAATGAATTAATAATAAATACGGTAAATAAACATTTGGCTACATTGTTCATCAAAATTGAAGAATTAATCTAAACTTTTTCCAAATAGCTTCAGTTTTTAGCAATCTTGTTAAAATAATATTAAAAAAAAAACCGATTATCTTAAAATTTCTAAGTTAATGCTGCAAAAAATATTAAAAAGTTATTTAAAGAAAATTTTTACAGGTATTTTTATTGCTACAATTTAGATTAAAAACTTATTTTTATTATTATTTTGTAAAAATGTTATTTTTAGCTTTTGAAATGCTACTAATTCTTATTTATTTGATCAATGTTACGATAGCTTGAAGATCACTATCAATAACAATGTTCTCCATTTTCCTTATTCTGACATTTTAGATATGTATGAAATAAAATATTATTGACAGTGATGGACGCTGACTCAATTATTAATAAAATCCTCAACCAATAGAAATAACCCATCAAATAAATAAATTTTAAGCCCTCGAAAACCGGAAAGTCTGCTGTTTTTTTTTTTTTTTGGAGAAATATAACTGTTATTTGGTTGAATCGGAACTATAATATTAAATTTTAAAAATTAAATTAGAAACTTATTTTTAAAAAAATTGAAACTATTGGTAAGGGAGGCTACGTAATCAATTTAAATGAACATAATAATAATATTAAAACACTAGAAGAAAAAAAAATACATCAACGCTAAAATGGTGATAAACAATGACAAACACACACTCAAACATCTTTCATTCTGACACTCTTCTATATTGAATCACACAAGTAGAAATCACAAAGTTTCGTATTATTTAGTTGCCCTTGGAAAAATAATTATCACAAATATGCGAAAAAATCTGTGTGCTATAAAATTAAAAATTTGTTTTATTCAAGACTAAAAGTGTTCTTCTATTTGTCACTTCTATCTTTTTGCAACGTTATATTCATTGTTCACCGCACGTAGCCAAATTTATCTATTGAAAACATATTATCAAGTGTCGTTATAATGCTAATTAAAAAGCAGTATATTATTCAAATTTAAGTGCGTTTAGTTAGTGATGTCGGTTTGTTTCTTTTAATCAAGAGTGTGCTTCTTACAACTTAAAAGTATTTCTATAGATTTGAGCAAAAAGCTAAGGATATCTATGAGCTGCGAAATATACATAAGTATGCAACAAGTTAAAATAATAATTAAGTTTTCGTTAAATTAATAATTTAGCATTTTACTTAAAACTGGGCTTAATTATAATAATAGCAGCAATTATAAGAATACCTCATTTTCTTTTTTTTAAAAAAAATTGCATCCTACTCATAAGTTTAAATTGTGAAATCTACTGATTTAGAAATAAACATCCGAATTGTAAAAGTACGCATTCCGGTACCTCAAGATGAATTAAAATCGTTCGTTTTAAATGCCAAGATTAATTTTTGTTGTGAATATTATTTACGTGAAAAATTCGATAGCTGATAAGTGCATGCAAAGGTTGAGATATGTAAATAAAATTGAGTCAATGCATTATATAAAAAATGAACTTAATCAAATTAAAATGCAAAAAAAAAAAAAAATTACTGGAATCGAATTTCAAAATCAAAAATAATAACTGTTCAACTTAATAGTTTTTTTTTAAAGGAATTAATTTGAAAATAGCATGTTTTACTACAGTTTCAGCTTTTGAAAGCTTCACGTGAAACCCCAAAGCTCATAAATTAGTCTTAGCGATATTATTTCCGAGAATTTTTTTTTTTTTTTTTTGTACAGCGGATGTCAGTGACTCAGAAAAGCTCGAAAAATCGACAAATTGAATTATACATACAAGTTAGTCATTTTCTACGAAATAATTCATTCGAAGGCACTTTCAACCATCTTCGTTTAATCTAACTCAAATAAGTTACAAGTAGAAGAGAAAACTGTTCTCTATACGTAGCAAAATATAATTTTATTCGTCAGAGCGAATACTGTATTTCTCAAAATGAACATTTTTGTATGCTTAAACCAACACAACTGCATTTACTTTTCTCAAAACTAAATAAACAAAATGCTAAAAATTCAGTTTACAACGTTGCATGTTTAAAGCTTATTACGCATTACGACACCTGCTAAAAGTTTTTTTTTTTATTATTAAAAAACTTAAAAAATTTAAGATTTTCCCCAACAATTAAATAAAAAAAGACTCGTATATGCTCAGAAATAAAAGAATTTCTAATTAAAATTCAGTCTAATTACCATTTGAGCTACATGCGGGTGACATTTTTACGACACTATAATAATAATAACACAGTTGAGGGAGCTCACTGAAGGGAAAAGTTTTGTTGGCTGTTTCGTCACATTAATTTTCATATTTGAAAAAAATAAAACATAAATTTCTGATTTTTCTCTTTCGTTTCAATTTTTAAGAAGGCTGGACTTTTTTGCAGTAATGATGATGCAAAATAGAACTGCGTTATAAACACTTATCGCGTTTGTTTTTTTTATAGAAGTTGATTGAAATATACAATGTTACAAAGAAAAATCAATAATGATAAAAACTGCTACAAACTTATGTCATCACTCAATGAAAGAACTATGGTCCATAAAAACAAACGTTACGGTACATATTTCGTACAACAACAACGAAAAAAAAAAAAGGGATAGGACAGTAAAAATTCACCTGCCAAAATATCCAAGGCTACTTTCTTCATACTCCCGTTTTTCTTTTCAAATTTTTTTTTTTTTAAAAAAACATTTTAAATAAACGAGATCCACTCTCACTAGAATAAACTCACCCAGAGACTCGTACGAGTAATTGGTATTTTTTTTTTTTTTAAACTAATATTTCTAAAAAAATAAACCTTATTTTCAAGATGTCAATCGTCTAAAAATAATACAAGTACTGTAGTAGTAGTAGTAAAAAAAATTTTTCATAAACAGTTGACAAACGTATACACAAACTAATTTTAAGTTTCCATTACTAACGCATTTTTGAACCAAAAAAAAAAAAAAAAGAAAAAAAAAGTGTGGTTAAAATTATGTACGGTATACAAGTAAACTCAAACATCCTCATCGATTGGGGTTGAGTTAAAAATTCATTAAAATAAATAACTTTAAAATTAGAAAAAATAACCGTTCAAATTTGAAAGAATGCGGAAACTTTAAAATTATATATTTAAAAAAAATATATTTATAATACAGCTAACATTTTTTTTTTTTTAAAATGACAACTGAAAAATTGCCAACTGTTTTTAGAATCAATTACGTTATTTGCACACGTTAATGTCATTAACGAGAGACAAAAAAAATCACAAATTTAAAAATTCGAAACAAAAAAAAAAAAAAAATTAAATAAACTTCAGATTATATCAATCAAATTTTGAATTTTTGGTCTTTTGATAATCAAGCACAGCTCAATTATTGATAATGTTAAAATTACTCGTACTTTTCAATAATCTCTGACGCTTTCTCAATTGAAATCAAATTCGCTATAATAATACAGTCACACTCAAAAAGACATTTAAATTCCACGCCAACTTTCCAGCAATCGGTTACAACAACAAACCCAAAAGAAAATTACTCTAAAGTTTATTCAAACTCACCGGGACACTTAATTATAAAAGTCAATCATCACCCACCTCTCACTAATAAGCAAGTTATGTAGGGGTACTTGCATTCAACTCGGTACAAAATTACTTGCGCACTTCTCTCACTCAAAACGCTTACTTGGCGATCAAAAAGTATGCATAAAAAATCTAACGCAACTCCCATCTAAAATATAATTATCTTGGGACAAAAATAAAAACTGCGGTGCTTTTTTTGATTCGAAACTTTAAAATAAAATTATATATTTTTTTCATTGGCCATTTACTATTAATGTAATTGGTAATCTCTAGTTGATTACCAAAAAAAAAAAAAAAAATTTAAGTTTGAATATTAAAAACTAAATAAAAATAAAACAAGAATAAACTAAAAAAAAAAACAATGAATTAAAATCCGCTTAACGGGAAACATTTTAAGGCAATAACCGGATAAAAAAATTAAAGAAAAAATGTTATATGTATTGGGCAACTTAATTTGCTCTAATTATTAATTTCATTAATTGGTTCAAAAAAAAAAAAACCAGTTTTAACATACCATAGTGATAGATGTTAAGTGCGGACTATGAAAAACTGAGAAGCTAAAATGAAGGATGGTTCTTCGCTTTTTTTTTTTTTATACAAATTTTGAAATAAACTAAAAATCTAAAAATTTCGAGTAAATACGATTTAGCATAATACACACAACATAATTATGACATCCATCTTATAAATCGTGTTCGAACAGGTACGAAAAAGGCAAACAGTTTGCATCACAAGTACATGAAATTTACATTTTTTTGTTTTTCAGTTTTTTTTTTTTGTTTTCATTTAGTTTACGAAGTAAACAACAATATATAATTATTTCCCATATATAGCGTTTTCCCTACAAGATATTTTTAGAAGAAAAAAAAAAATGTGTGAAGATTCGCATACTCTAACGAAAAACAGTCTCATAATATTTTCTTGCAAATACTAATGCACCAATGACCGTAAATAAAGAAGGAAAATAAAATATTGTAGAAAATATTTTTATAACCCTAAATCTTTTGACCCTCAAAACCCGTCCATTCCTTCACCTCTGACATCATCTGTCACTTTAACAAAACTACCAAGTAAGATATAACTGACTTCGACATAATTTACACTCGGGTATATAATTCAACCACACAAGCACACCTTGATATGCTACCTTGTTAGGTAGAACCCATTGCTCGAAAATTAGAGAGAGAGAAAAAAAAAAGAAAAATATAAAATTTCTGATGATAAAAAAACGGCATAAATCTTACGTGATGACAAACGTGATTAACAAACTTTTTTTTTACTCGTATTCTTTTTTAGCTGTTATTTTCTCAGCTTAAAAGAATCGAGTAAACAATCGAAAAATTTCTGAATATTGTTTATCGATAAGAATGTCATCGTTTAAGATTTTTTTCTTGGCCCCTAATGTTTTAAAAATGACATTTATATAAAAGTAGGTATATAGTGAAAATGAACTATCCGAATCCAAATCCAAATTCTACCTGACATCCCAACTTTTACTCTATCTCCCTCTTTCTCGACCCCTACCAAAATCATAACTTATGTTCCGTAAATGTATGTGAGAGAGAGAGAAAGGGGGAATAGCAAATGGCAGTTTTACATATATGTAAAAAAACAGCATTTTCTTTTTAAAATTTAGTGAAGGACGACGACAATAACACTGGCAAATGGTGGCGCGACGTGAGAGTGAATCACATATCACATACTGACACCTATAGTACATTCATAATAACCAAAACTACTTGAAAACTTTTAAATTAAGATGAAGATATCCACATCCAAAACTTACGTTCATTGAATCCTTCTTTTTATTACCGGAACGTTTTTCTTAGAAACCCAGCCTGTCGAAACTTCTTAATCCAGAACCAGAGCTGTTGGGAGTTTTCTTTTGTGCCGATAACATAATGTGATGCTCCTAACGGCAATTGAAAAATATAAACGTTACGGACACATCGAATGTGGAATTGTTTTTGTTTTTTTTTAGCTTGATTGCGGTGGCAGGTGAATGGTTGTGGGTAGCCTCCATTAATTACGTCGTTTCATCAACTTAAGCCACATAATTTTAGTCCCGTCGCTCCAAATACTAGGTCACGTATATATCCAGTGGTTGATGGAAATTTGCATATATACGTACCAATTTGTTTTGAACCTGGTGCATGGTAACCACAGGAAATATTACTCGTCGTCCCACACACACAAAGTTCTAGGTGAAATTTTTCAAGCGCAAGAAACGTTGACATCATCTAACGTCAATCCCATCCATTTTCTTTTATCATATGAGCCAATTCAATTATAAATTTCCCTTCTTTATATTTCTGACTGGATTCAAAAGCGTGTTCCTGTTAATTATAAAAAAAAATTTTTTTAACAAAAAAAAATCGTAATAAACCACTGTGAGGCAATAAAAGTGATTTAACAACAATTAAATCTCGAAATAACAAATTCATGAAACTTACATATTTCCACCCAAGAATTGTTTTACAGCATTCGCAAAATATATCTGCCACCGCATGTAAACCGGTAAGCAAAACACGCTCTTCGGCGGGACCACACCCCACATTCACACTAAAACATCAAAAAAAAAAAAAAATCATATTAAATACATTTACAACATAGTTAATCAAGTAAATTTAGGTGCAAACTTTTATATTTATTGTCTCTCAGAAGAATAATGCAATTATGCTTTTATGACCATAACTATACTATCGGCACATTTCTTTAAAATTCATTTATTAAAAATTAAAACAGCACACGGCAGATAAAATCCGAAGGGAATATAGAATTCTGATTCAGAAAAAACTTGTTTTAAAAAGGTTTTCGAGATTGATGAAAAAAAAAAAAAAAAATACAAAAGATTCTCTATTCGAGTTGAAGCAAGATCACATGGGGCGAAGAACAATCATCAGCAAATCACGCAGAGAAAGGTACAGTATATCGCATCAATTTAAAATTTTAAACTGTAATTTAGATTTGTAGGACTGTAACCCTGCCCTATTCGACCTCAAAATGGTATCATAAAGAACACTGCCATATAGTAATAAGCAATACAAGTACAACGTAATTTTATATTTATGATACCGGTATGAGTAAAAACTGGTGCAGTTCTTGAATATCACATTTTCATTATAGTTTTCTTACCGGTATTTATTTAAAAAAAAAAAAAAAAAAAAAAATTCAATACATATTTCAAAAAGAAATTAACTAAGGTAAAACTAGCGTATTCTTGTAATTTTCATTATAATATTAATATGCATAGGGCAGTGACACTGATGAACACCGACTTTAATCTTGTTAAAGATTAATTTCATCACGAGAAAAAGGGAGAGATGGTGGTACAATATGAAGCAGAAAAGTCAACGATCGCTAATTCACTCTTTGCTAAAGAAAATTGATAGACAAAACAACATTAACTCCCAGACAAGTGAATGAATAACAAACTAATAATAATATAAAAAGCATAAACACAAAAAACTCTCGGAAATAAAAATCCAATAAAAAAAAAAATATTAAAAAAGAAAATGCTTCAAGATTATTTTCGACATCTACATTACACTTTTCAATCTCAAGTACGCGCAATATAAAACTTTCTCTAACGTTATTAATTTCTGATCAATTTATTTGTGATTGTAGTTTAATAGCTTAATCCTTGCTTTCGTTTTATTTTGACATCAAATTAAAATCGATAAAATTTCAACCAAAGTTATTAATCTTATTGTAATTACATCCTTGACGGTCAATTAGTAAAAGTGATATTTACAACACTCCAAAAGTCAAAAATCTACAATTAAGTTATCTGATAATCATAATAATTCTCTTTTGAAACCTTTACTTTTTTTAAATAAAAAAATAAAAAAAATACTATCGGCATCGACGTAAAATAAAACTCTGATGTACCAAATAGATTGTTAAATAAAGGATGATCTTTCGAGGCCACGCAAAAGGCCTTTGATTCTTTTAACCAAATGGCCGGTTAACAACATTGAAGCGAAGGCCAACTGTCAGTTCATGTAAAGAGTTTGGAAGTCTGCGGTAATCGAGTGTAGGGCCTTGCTCTCCATTTGTTTGATTCATAAATCATTTATGAGCTCATCGCATACATATTATAAGCAACAAAAAAATAAATAAAAAACAACCCAGCGCAGTTTAAACCTACATTTTCACAGATTTATTTCTACGATAATTAAGAGTAGCCTATACTTAATCAACTCTGCAACAATATTATAGAAAAATGCTTATCTGCAATAAAATCACGTATACAATTTTATTCACTGAAACATCATTCTAAAAACGACTATTAAAAATTGATTTATTTGAACCAAATGTAAATGGCCTTCCAATTAACCTCTTAAATTTAATCCAAGAAGTGGAAAAAAAAGATATTTTTTTGATTATTAGCACAAAATGATTACAACTCAAACTTTTTACTTTCCCTTTTTCAAATAAAAATAAAAACTGTTCTTATACGGTATTAAAAAAAAAAAGAAGAAATAAATGACCAAAATACAGTAATAAATAATATTAATGCTCGTACACTTGGCATATAGCATACAATTAATTAATAATTCATCTAAATTTTCATCTACGCCAACAAAAAAAAGGTGCAATTATTGCAAACTGAGGCTAATAAAATAAATTAAATGCAAGTAAGCTGGCTGTACAGTATCATTTAAAAAATGACAAACATTAAAAATGGTAAAAGTAGTAAAAAATAAAAGGTAAAATACCGTAGTAAGAAAATCTACGCTATTGCATTTATTTTTCTTGTCCAAAACAACGCCAATTTTTTTTTTTTACTTTGTCAAAATAGTTTTTTTTTTTGATAGTTTTGGCTGAGAGGAGAGCAAAATGAGTTTGTTATCTAGAATTAATTCGCATTTCTCCCTGGCGAACAATGTTAGTAAATGCACGGGTCACGGTTGACGACTTAAGAATGTTGATCCCTGGACATTTGATTACCGTGCAGTTGAAACTTGATCACTATCTGAGACTCCCCGTCATAAATAAACATGGTCTGTCTCTTCCCTACAACACCGGAAACACTTTCTTTTATAGTAGATTAACTGGATAACTCAAATTCTTCTAGAAAAGAGTCCATAACCAGTCATCGAGTTCAATGCACAGTCGAACCAAAAAAATAATTAATATGCAAGCATAATAATTATTTAAATTACATATATACTGTATACATATTTTTAGAAAAAAACCAAAATATACTTTTAGTATAATGATCTGATAATTTACATTTTATATCTTATCTTTAGAAAGTGCTGTGCTAACATATGACAATAGCTCCAAAAATGCTAATTAAATTTTGGCAAAGGCAACGCAACCATTTCATTTCCATTATAATATTATTTCTGATATAATATTGCATACAGCACTGTAAACATGTACATGTACTGCACTTATATTTATTTGAGAAGCCAATGTTGCAGCACAGTCTCGTTGAATAAATCAATCAGCTTATTTAATATTGACGACCTAAGCAAAGTTGCGATAGTTACGACCGTCGGTGACAAATTGTGCTATCCCACAATTCTGCCATTGGAAATGAATTATCTCATAAATATTAATCCATCTGATATTATTCTAAATAAAATATTTTAAATTTAGCAACAAAAACAAAAAAAAAGTGTAGCAGAAACGTTCCATTTTGTCAAAACTATAAACCAGATTAAGTTTACCCCTTCATCTTTACTTTCCAACTTTAATAATTAATGTACATCTTACTGCTTTTAACTTTTTTGATATCGTTAAAATACGAAAAAAAAAAAAAAAAAAAGAAAGAAAGAGTTAAGATAAAAATTTTAAAAAAATAAACTTAAAACCGTTTAAATTTTAAAATATTGCATTTTCTTTGCCTGAATGATCTTTTAAAGCTTCTTTTTGTTTTGTTTAGAATTTTTTTTTTTAAAAAAAGTAATTTTCGGAATGTTTATAGCGCAGTATATCCTAAAACTTCCCATTTTGGATATGCCAACGGGAAGCCAGTACATGTACGGTACTGTAGGTGTAAGCTTCGGTGAATGGGAGGCTTCACCCGTCGCCATTTCCAAGCCAATGTACCCTACGGCGGAGTTAGTTGATGCCAGTAAGTTGGAAACGTGGAACTAACTGCTACAAGAGTCCCGAGTTTCCAGCAAGATAAAATAAGAAGATTTAATAATAAACTAAGGGCGGCGGCACTGATGTTAAGTGGTCAATAACACCGTAAACGCCATTTTCTAAGCAGAGATCGATGAGAAAGCATACAGTATAGTACGTACGTTACGTCGCAATAAATTCAAATACCAAGCGTAGCAAGCAAATTAAAAAAAAAAAGTTAATTTAGAAATATGTGATAAAGCACGTCCGAATAATATTTACACGATAACGCACTGTGCAATATACTGTATTAACAATAAACCTGAACTCGAAAGCCTTTTTTTGGTCGTATTTATGAAATGTAATGATCAAAAATAGGAATAAATCTCCAAAAATTATGAAAAAATAAATTCATTTAAAAAAAATACCGTAGGTGCGTTGTACTTATGTTTAAATTTAAAAGAAGAAGAAAAAGAAAATAAAATGATATAAAATTACTTACACAGAATTAAATAAATACGCCCTTCCTTGACTTCCTTGAAAAGACTGGAAGAAGAAAAAAACAAAACATTAGTTATAAAGACTATGCGATTTAATTATGCAAAAATGTTTCGTATACAAAGTACATCTTAAGATCAAATCAAAACATTTTTATTTACCGGTATTTATTTATTTATTTTTTTGTGTGCAAAATAATGCAAGAAAATAAAGGATAAAACTAAAAATGTAGTAGTCAAACTTGCATTTTTTAAAGTAAACGTAAGTTTAATTGTCTTGAAGCAGATTTAATTCGATAAATAAACATTGAAAAGATCTATTATTTAATGCTATTCAACATTCTGATTTCAAAAGCTGAATTTTATTTCCTTACATAGAAATAAAATTGATCAATAAGAAACGTGTGTATTGGCAAGATGAGCGACGCAGCACGTGTTGCGCTAAAAAGAAACGATGTGAAGCCGAATAATATCGTCCTTAGCAACCGTTTCCCTCCTGCTCCTCTCCCATCGTGTAAAAGTGAAAAGCATTATCTCTTGATTGCTATTTTCATTTCAAGATAAATAAACTTCATCTACTAAAGCAAACATTTTTTTCTTTCGCATTTTACTTTATTTTATTTTACACACACACACAAAAAAAAAATTCGCTTGTTGCCCTAGTTATTATCAACGCCTTTTACATTTAAAAGCGTAACTCCCCCATTGCACCTCAAACAACACCTTTACACAATACGTTTCCTTATTGTGATTTCTAATTCGATCGCAACACATAAACTTAAACCAATTGTACCAGGGATTGTGATTATCAAAGCTCAGTTAAACTGAGGCATAAACACCATACAAAATCCAAGTTTCCTATCGCTCCAAAAACATATTAAATGTTACGATAAAAGCGTTACTTTTAGTAAGCATATTATAAAGAATATTGAGCGCATATGGCACTAACTAGTACCAAGTAAGTACACTGCCAATAGTTAAATTTTATGTATACATTTGCTAAATTAGTACTTTACCTTTATCATATAAATAAACAATTTTATTTCCTACCGGTGCAAATTTCGTCGAATTATAAAATTTGCTTTATATTCAGATTTGCGTACAGTATGCGCACACAAATGCACTTCTTATCTCCCCCATCCTTTTCCTAAAGTAGAACGCTATCCGGAACAGGATGAGGAAACTTGGAAAAACAAAACTTTTTTTTATTTTTATTTAAAAAAAAAAAAAAAAAAAGAAAGAAAATAGAAGTTTTATTATTACAAATTTGGCCGTGACAATGTTTAGCGCAAAAGGAAACGCTATTTTAAGGTGCGACATCAATCAGTTTACTTTCAAAATAATTCAGGTCGTCAACCTATCCGAGTCAATTTCTCTCGCCTCTGCGAAGCCTATCTCCCATCGTTTTTAATCAGTTCACCTAATTTTCAAACAATCGAGAGAACACGTTTAACGCTCGTGTCTATTTTACATCTGGTGAAATAAATAATACTGTAGTCTGCGGCGAAACTGTCAGTTGAATAAAAAAAGAAAAAATTTTAGCATTCGCCCAAAGTTCGTGGTCGACATTTTTCAAAAACCTCAATTTCTATTTATCACACACAATGTGTGAAAATAATTTGTAAAAGAGGACAACAGCTCTAATTCTATCATGTCACCAATCAAAATTTTAATTTTTAAAATGGCCTATATAAACAAACCGTCAGTAAATATTGTGTAAATCGCTTTTACAGATATTATTAAAAATGTATACTCTCGTATAATTAGGCTAAATAAACTTTTACAGCATAAAGCCCTAATAATCATGTCATGTGGGAAGTCGAAAAAACTAATTTCGTTTTTTAAACCTGGCATTTAGCACAATTTTTGCGAGTTTCAAGTGAAGACGCGAATGCAGACGAGACTTCCTAATAAAATAATATTGGATTTTCACGCCTTTAACCAAAAAAAAAAAAAAAAAAAACTTATTACTGCGCGAAAATATTTTCGATTCGATCGGTCCCTACCTTCCACCACATTTCTTCAACTCCCAAAAGAAATAGCACGAGCGCTGATAAATACAAATATAGTACTGTATGAGCAGCTTTTAGCATTTCGTTATCAATTTATTCAAAAATATGTTCTCCCAACATCCGTGATTTACCTCCCAAAAAATTTCATCGCCACTTAAGAGCTTACGCTATAATCTGAAATGTAAAATGTTTGCCTAGTAACGCAAAAGCATTACTGATAAGCAAAAATAAAAATCAACTACTGCACTGTAGACGTACAGAGACTGCAAGTTTTATATTTTTCTAGAATATAATTATTATCTGTAAATGCAAGATATATGCCTCATTGAAAAAAGAATTCATACCATTTTTTTTTGTTTTTTTCCTGTCTCCACTGATAGAGATTTCACTCTACTTCAAAGCAACTATCATCCTTTAAAAAGAACATAATCTTAAGCTAGATTATATATAGGTTAGATTATTATGCGTTGAAAGATGGTTAACCGAATTCGTGCACCATTCTACCTCTCGGATCAGTAGTTCAAATTAAGATTTTAGATTAACTTATGCCCCGAAAACTTTATTTTATTTTTCTAATTTAATTATTTAAATTTTATTTTATTTAAAATTTTATTACACCAGATTCAATTTCTTTAAACAAGATTTAGTTAAACCTCTTTATATAGCGAGATCTATAAACAAACCAAATTGCCTAGCCCAAGCCCTCGTCCGTTTGTCGTTTTACCTTCCCTCAAAATTTCTTTTTAAAGAAATGCATGTGCTGCATGTAATAAAATAAATATGTTGCAATCCACTAATATTTGGTTGCCATTAAAAGATTTATTAATTAAATCTCATTAACACTCATTTGAATTAGTTTTACAATACAGTAATTCAAAAGAAAAGATTATTCGAATGCAAGGATTTGATTTTGCCTAAACTCATTTTGAAAAATACCTGAGCCAGCGCAAATCTTTCTTTTTTTTAAAAAAATATGTTTTTGATGATTGAGCTCCAGACTGTTACAGCTTAGAAAGTAAATGTACTTCACTAAAATAATCTTGGTAGAGAAAATTTAATCCCACTTAGTAAAACCTTTTTTGTTGCCAACAAAAAGCTTTAGATAAAAGATTATATCGCTACATCAAGATTTCGAATTTTGGGAGGCAACAAAATATTATTAGTTTCAGGAGTAATTTCCCACTATTAAATATACCAGTGTCCAATTACCGTATGTTATTCGAAATGTTTCTAGAAACGATCCAATAACACAAATAAGTAAAAAAAAAAAAAATTTCTTTTCAATTCTATAAAATACTCGAAGCACTGTCAATTACAAGTGAAAATGCATTACAGAGGCAGGCAGAAAATCGAATCACAACTTCAAACGCTTATGATCCAAATAGCAGCAATAAAATTAAAGTCGTCGCGTGAGCACTCAACGAAAGAAGTTGGAATTTTTTAAATTCCATTCGATTGTTATTAGCTACCAATGAGAGAAAACACACTAATTCATCCTATTGTTTTATGAAATAATGCAGGTCAAATAATTGGAGATTGAAGTACAGTACTCGGTGTCATTGCAAACAAAAATCTCTTTTCTAATTAGGCCTACTCTAAACTATATAGATTAACATTCGCGAGTTTGCATAATAAAATAGAAAACAATCGATAAATCTAACGTAAAAAAAAGTGTAAAGTTACATAGTTTTTTTTTAAATAAAACAATTCCATGCATTTTTTTTATTGCAAAAACTAAACCCATTATTTCTATTTTATCAGCCTTTAATAATAATTTATAATTTTTTTGTGAAACAACTGAATATACCTACACAATATGCGTGTACAATTTCGATTTGACATGCAAGAGCAATTCAGAAAATCGGAAAAAATAAAAAAATCTTGAGTCCCAGATATTTTTCGCCGTTATGAAAAATCAAACTTTGCTGTGATTTATTTAAAAACTACCGGTATTTGAAATTGGATAATTCCGAAATCCTTTGTGGTGCTTAAATAATTATTATAACTCAATATAATTTTTTTCCCCCCCCTTCAAAGTTAAATGCCAAAGAACCTTTCCCTTTTAATTTAATAATTAAACATTTCTTCTACTTTCATAAAAAGTACAGTCGTACGTTAATAAAGCATCTTAATCAATCTAGCATGCAAACTCAACTATATTTCTGGAAAGTAATAATCTTGATTTATTAAAAAACCACACTCAAGCAGCTTTTATTGCTGAAAAGCAGCGGGAATTAATAAACAAAAGGCATACAATGACAAAGCCAAAAAGCGAAAGTTAATTAAACGCAAAAAAACCGGTTGGATTGACAAAATTTCTTCGTTAGTTTTTTTTTTTTTGTTAAACAATGTGAACAGTACACCCAACTTTCTGCATTTCTTGCCCCGGCATAGAACTGAGTTAAAAGCTGGATACTGTAACAACATGCAGGGCAGAATTGTGTATTAACTTCAACATAAAAATTAAGGATTATTGTAACCATGGCGCCAAAACCACTTTAAAAAAAATCTAAATCTTTTGTTTAAGGTATGATAGAAAAATACGCAAAAAAAAAAAATCTATCGGTGTATAATCAATCATTTATCAATTTGAACGAACGTATTATTAAAAGGAAATAACTGCCGCGCTTACAACCGTGGGAATCATTGTAACTGCGCATTGTATAATATTATATTGTTGGGCTTTTATAGCGCTAGAACTTAACAAAAACGTTTTAGCGTACTGTAAACCCCGCACTCCTAAAAAAAAAATCTATTTACAACAAAATAAAGCGATCTATGAAAAATAACTATGCAAAAACTATTAATCCAGCATAATTTAAGATTTCAGTTCTAACTTTTATACATTAAGAATGTCATCTATCAACTACAGTAATAAAATCTCACTTGCCGAAATCTACCAAGAATTATCATAATACAGCATTTATACATGTACATGTATAGCCTTATTTTCTCTGCTTGGAAATTCTCTAATAAAACAAAACAGTATAGCCTATACAACTTACAAAAAACTATAAATCGAAAAAAATATAGAAAATATTGATTGGCAGCAGACGAAGAAAGTGGCAAAAATATTGTAGAAAAAATAGATCTGATTGACAAATTCAGTAACGAATTTCATTTATAATTTGTCAGAAAAATAAAACTTCGCTACACTCAGTTCTAACAGAAAGCAAAAACATCTGAATTACATTTCAAACAATATTACATGTATTTGCTTTTCATATTTTAAGTCGTCTTATTATTTTCATAGCGTTAAGTGGTATCTCGCGTCACATCTTCACGTGTAAACCGCTCTTCATTGAAAGCTTTTAATGAAAAAAAAAAAAAAAAATCTTGCGGTATCGAAACCGAATAAACGATCGGGGAAGAAAAAAAACCAAATCCAGTATCTCGTATTAACCCTATAGAAAGCGATTAGAAAAACGTCACAAGAATGCCTGCTACTCGCAGTCAAATAAAAGCGCATGAGATGAGTAACCAAGGCAACCATCGACAAAAGACTGAAGAAAGAAGAAGAAAAAAAAACTATCTAGTTACGGTGCCTAGTATAGTGAAGAGTTGAAGCTCTTATATTGAAGCGAGCGAGCGAATTGCGTGCGCCAAACGCGAAAGAATCGAACGCGTGCACAAAACAAACCCGTGTTCATTTACCCAAACGATTCCATCATCTCCCCCCCCGTTCAGATTCCTTCCTAGTCCGACTACCTTTCCATCCATCTATCCCAGTTCACTTCCCTCTCTTTTCTCTCTCTCTCTTCCTGTCTACTTCCCTCTCCTCAACCACTTTTCCTCTCATCTCGACTCCCGATACTACTTCGAAAATGACACCCACAAGAGTTCATCCGCCTTTTCAACAACAGTTCCTCATCCATAAAACCCAACCGCTAGTGGTATAAACAGACCGGGGTAGAAAGAAGGAAGACTTGGGGGAATCACGTTCGCTCACACACTCGTACCGTACATCCCCGCTTAAGGGATCGATATTCCCCTCTCGATCGATTTTACCTGGCGTTTAAATAGCCTTTGTCCATCACGCAGAAAATCGCACACAGAAAACGTTTATTATTGCGGAATTTCTTTTCAGATTCGTACAACAATAAAGAACTAAATTGAGCGTCGCGCGCTGCTTTTCAATAAAGCAATTTTTTCAAAATTTAATCATTATAAACGAAAGTTTTCAAGAGCAATCAATATTGATAACTAAACTTATTCAAAGAAATAGCCGAAATTCTTTTCTGCTACGTTAACGAACCAGAATTTCAGTAAGAAATAATTTGACAATATTATCTTATAACTCTGCAATTGATTTCATCAACAAAACTTTCAAGATATACACTACTGTACTGCATGTGTGCAATGTACCAAAAGAAACCAATAAAACTTACCCAAAGTAATTCGTTCGAATGTTTTTTTTTTTTTTTTAATTTCGTTTAGTAGAAACCAACGAAAATAAATAATTGGAAGCATATTATCGTAATTGGTTTACCGACATTTTATACAGAGTTTTTATAGAAACTTGAGATTACCTTAAAGAGTGATCTCGGGTTCCTGTGAAATTCTGAATAAATAGATCCTGGAAACCAAGTAAATGTAGTCAGAACTGATTTCGATGTATCATTGTATGTAATCTAGGCCTACTGGTAATATTATTCTATCATGATTATTTTGAATGTTTAAGTATCTAGAAAAACCCACAAATAATTCAAACATAAGGATTCGAATAATTGAAGACTCGGGCAATTATTCCCCGATTAATGTTTATATACCACGCATTTTTATTTATTTTTATTTTTTTTAAAAAAAACCAACATTTTTTATTAGAGTTTTTTTTTTCCCGACGTTAATTGTTTTAAATACATGTAATGTGAATGCACGCGGCATTTATTACTTTGTCTACGAATTTAGCACCGTTGTGCGCCAACGTAGCGTGGCAATGACTGACCGAGGAGCTTGTTTAGTAGGGAGATGGGATTCATAACGATGCCGATAAATCAGTCAGTAATCGTTGTGTAAATTAAATTGTCAGTAGCAGCCAAAAAACGTGTGTGACAATGTGCACCACATGTGCTGCACAGACTTGCGTTTCCATCTGTTTCCTTTCACTCGTTTCTTACGTAAATTCTTCCGTTGTGCAACGAGCGCGTACGTGCACTGGGCAAAATGTTGGCCACAACACGTGTCAATTTTTTTTCTTCTACTCCTCTACATGCTTGATTTTGGTAAAATTTAGCTAATAAAACGGTGTATTTATATATTCGACGATTGAATCACGTACCCGGTAGCGGAGCATAGTCAGAACTACTTTTAATTAGAAAATTGTTGGCGCGTGTGCAAGGCTGGTATTAATCAAGCTTTCGTTTATATTATAGTGCATGTACTTGGTTTATCAAAAAAAAAAAAAAAAAAAAGCAACATTGGAACACGTTATTCGTACGGAAACAGCGACCATCTCCGAGAAAACCAAATAAAAACCAGATGTTCTTCCAAGTACTGTATGTATTGGTGTAAACTAACCACCAGAATTGAACTATCAACAAACGCTCGTCTTAAAATAAAATTATTATACGTAAGCTATAATATACTCGTATTTTCAACTATTGATTAATTAGTTTTAAAAAACAACATCTCAAGTATTTAATTTTATGGTGATAACTTTAACCGCAATTAGTTGTTTTTTTTTTTTTTTTTCTTTAAAAAAAAAAATTAAATTAAATGGTAGTTATTAGTTATAGCCTGCATCATCACGGTAAAATTATAGCTTTTAAAAAAAAACACAACATCCTTCAAATTAAATTATAAAAATATGTCAACGTTAAATCTAACCGCTTAAATACTAAACTGTAATTAAATAACAGAAGAAGAAGAAAAAAAAAACTTTTCCACTTTTACTGTCCTTAACCGTTCCCTCATTAAATATTTTTAGACTGCAGTGGGAAATGGAGTCAATGTTCAAGTAAAAAGTTCAATCTCATCAGAGATCAAAATCAATTTCGCCAATTTAAATATTATTTATCAACTCGGTTAACTTCAGTTTATTAATAATTCAAACTAATCAACCCATTACATTTAATAAAAAATGGTTACTGTATTTTAAAATTTAAATAATCAAATTGGAGAGAGACAAAAACTAATTTCGTTTTTCATTTAAAAATACCAATAAAAAATTCTACTTAAAATTACTTGTACCGATAATTCTACAATACTGCAATTAACTAATATTGTATGCGCTCGTAATAAACTCTTTCGAAAAGTAATAAAATTTACGATCACGTTGTTTATTTCTAACTCAACAAAAAAAAAAGTCGTTGAATAGAATTACCCAGGAAATTATGCACGTGCTGACTATATAGACATGGCTTTGTTAAAAGTTATAACCAATTTTACCTCTAAGTTAATCAAAAAACTGAAAATAACAGTAAAAATAAAGCCTTAATAAAAGAATGCGCTTCTTTAAAGATGGTTTACGTCCACCAACGCCAACTATCATCTGGCATGTGCTTACGCTAACTTGTTATTAATATACACTCTATACTTGGGACTTTTTTTTCATTCGATCTACCAAACCAGCCATCGCAAAAACACTACCTGATTGCGTTTTAATATGTTCCAAAAGCGCATCTGTTTCGCGTTCCAACACTTGGCACTCAAAACATGCACTTGACGATGACAATAATAAAACAACCTTTTAATGTCTAACTTGTGATTAACGAAAACTTTTTGCACTTCGAAATATTTACGTATAAATATTAAAAGACCTTAATATTATAAGAGAAAAAACTAAATAACAAAGAAGACTCACCTTTGATATAAGTTCGTCGTGATTGGCCAGATGCGCCCTACAGTGGATACAACTGTAGGTGCGATGACATTTCGGAAGATAAGCTTGAAACGTCTTCACCATCGTTAATCGCTTACTTCACTACAAACAAAATAAAAGTTCTTTCTTCTTGTTCGCACTTAAAAAACTGCTGTCCAATACACTTTTCGTCGAGAGATTTCAATCCGTCGACTTCTCGAAAAAAAAAAAAACTTTTTTTTTTTAATTTCTTTTAAAAAAGCGCCACCAGCTGTAAACGAGCCGTGATTAAAATAGAAGGGAGAGAGACTTAAAAAAAAAAAAAAACAATAGCGGGGATGGTTTTTAGGAGTGGTTTGAGACGGTGATATTCAGCTCGAAACAATTTCCGGCGGTGGCGGTGCTTATGTTGCTGCTACTACTGCTGCCGGGCGACGTACCCGTAATTTAACACGCGGTTAAGTACAACAACTCACGACAATAATAACAACGGTCTAGTTGCGACGGTGCTAGAGGTCAATGCATGGGTCCCGCGGTAGGAGAAAGTGATGGGAACGAGAACAGAGTCAAAGAAAAGAACATCACGATAATTAGAAGCAGTGGCAATCATTGAAACCAAGCGAATAATAAATAAAACACGCTTCTCCGTTCAGATTTTTTTCCCTTCCTATTCTTCTTTCCTGAAACGATCCTTTTTTCAGTCTTTAAAAAAACAAAATGTAAAAAAAAAGAAAGGAAATTTCTCTTTACAATACTAAACAATTACGCAAACAGAATGCGAGTGGTCGAACCCGAAGAAGAGTTTTTGAAAAAATGGCACGCTTTATGATTGATGATGGAGTTCAGACAAACGAACGTGTCCAATGATAATCGAATTCGCCTTTTTTCTTCTTCTTCCTCGTATTTATACCAGCCAGTTGTAAAAGCTGCATGACGTGTGACCCTCGATAGGTCACTATGACTCGAACATAACCTCCATCTGCTTCTCTGCATGGGTCTCTCACTCGAAATCAGTTGAGAGTTTAATTTTCAGTCCAACTGGAAGATGAGAACACAACACGCTCTACCCCCTTCACCCGATCCCGTTTACCTCGATTGATTTATTCGCCGATATTAAATGTCTCGCTTCGTAAGTGAGAGAGATTAGTAGGTTATTACCGACCGATTGACGAACACAGAAGGATCAGGGTGTTTCCACTTCGTTTTTTTTTAGCTTTTATTTTATCCTGCAAAGGAAAAAAAAAAAAAAAATAAATATTTGTTCGTAAAAATTAATTTGCTATATTGAATCAGCTATCATACATAATATCTTTTCTTCATAATACTAATATCCTCATAGCGAATCCCGCAATAACAATGGTAACGATAATCTATCTCCCAAAACACAATACACGTTCTGAAAACATTTCCGCGTGAATAATAAATAGTGTTTCAGATAACGCTTGTGAAGTTTCCAAAACAATTTATTACGTCGCTTATTTCATTCTCACCTTTAAATCAATCGCCAATTCTTAATTTTTTTTTAATAAAGGCAAAACAAAACCAAAAAAAAAAAAATAAGTTCTATTCCGAAGTAGTTATTTTTGACGTGAAAATGTTATGTGATTATTCCATTTCGTTTCATTTGATTTAATGTTAAAGAGTTTTGTATGTCAAGCGAACGATTCGCAAATTTAGGTAAAACTATATTACAAGTGCGGCATAATTACTCAAGTGGAGAATGAAAACAAAAAAACAAATAAAATTGCTTTCAAACCCCCTTCCATCTCAAGTTTTTTTTTCCTTCTTCCAAAGTTCCAATTTTATAAAATCCAAACCAATGTCAAATCATTTATCGTAATGAGGGAACATGGAAAAAAATATAATATTAATAACCTCGTAACGCATGGCCAAGACACGAGAAACACTCCTTTAATGCGGTGAAAAAATAGAAGAAAAAAAAATGAAAAGTGGCTTAGCAACAAATTCCGTGTAGTTAAAGGGAGAAATTGAAACGATCTTTTCAACTTTGATCTCTTGAATTTGTAGGTTATTTCCTGGTTTAAGATTAAACAACGTTAAAAATGTCAAACTAAACATTAAAATATATATATAAAAAAAAAGAGTAATAAACAAACAACGTTGCTAAAAAAGCTGTCAACCAGCGGCGTAGCCAGGTTTGAGTAACAGGGGGAGCGAGCACCAAAAAAAAAGGCCCCATTAAACGTTTGAAATTTT